>CABFWB010001331.1:0-25796 GCA_902151455.1 Timema bartmani | reverse complement strand
ATATATATATATATATATATATATATATATATATATATATAGGTTGTCTTACTCTAAGATTTCAGTACAATCGCTTATAGAAACCTACCATCTCTTTCTAACACATGGGTTTCACGGCTATCACTATTATTATTTTTTATATCCAGTGGTAGCCATTATCAGAGTTGCCACGTACCTAGAAAAACAGGAAAGAAGCAGTGATTTTGTTTATGTTTCTAGAAGAAACCGTATAAATGCAGAGAATTTCGCATTTTGTAGTTTGAAAATGAATACATTATTTAAATAAAATAAACATGCTAAAAAAAATATATATTAACATTTAGGAAAGACACAAAAAATAAATCAATTGAAAAAAAATTATCCAAATTTCATGATGTTCCGAAGATATCTCATCTTAAGACTCGTTTAGATTGTGTGGGAAAATCACTAATACTATGGTAGCATAAGTAATATCCAGAAAAAACGCTCAAAAGGTATATATTTTATATGAGGCTACAAAATTATTATTTGTGCATCGAGTCTTATTACTTATTCGGGCTATCTGCAATAAACATTTTGAAACGTTTTAAGCTGGCTTATTACATTTATTTTTTTATTTTGACTTTAAATGGTGATATTGTACTAAACAAATGGGTACGATCTGGCACCTCCACGCTAAGTAAGGATTGTGCTGCAAACTAAGATTACGATGCTCTATCTAAAATTGTGTGCACCAATGGAAGTCGATTGCACCAAATCCAATCTCACTGTCACAATTAGCTATTCAATGCAACTTTTTAAAATATAATTTTATATCCTAAGGTTTGTTTAAATTAGTTAATACGAAAGGCAGAAGTGGATGAGTGAATTTTTATTTACATAGAAATTGAATTAATCTTTTCTTTTTAAAGTTTTTAATTTTCTGACTTATATGAAGTGAGTTTCATTGAGGTAACGATGAAATACCTTAGAAATTCAAGATGAATGTCCATTGTGTCATAGTTCTTCATGAATACCGTTTGTAATAATTCAGCTATAAAGTTTTAATCCTTGGCATTTAATTTCACTTCTGAATCTTTCAAATCGTTGACTTTCACCTCATAACTATTGAAATAGTATTAATCATTCTACCCGATCCTTTCCTTCGTGAAATACGCTCATCGATTAGTAATAATGTCTACCTTAGTAAATATATGTTTAAAAGGAATAGTATTTAATTAAGTTTAGTATTATGGGAGTGTTCTCGAATGATTGAGCAATTTATTTCAATTTTGATATAACACTTACTAGAAAGTTTTGTATAATTGTGTATTATAAAACTTTACAATTTGTTTTTATGTTTCTGACTATACCAAGATATCTCTTCTTCACAACGATATACTTTCTCTATCAAACCCATTCACCAATTTTACTTTACTTTTTGAGATCTGCCTCTCATTACAGGTTTCCATTCCAACTAATTTAAATGTGAATTCAATGGAAGGGACAATTTTCCATTAAATAAGGCAAGAGGGATTGAAATCCACTCAAAATGTTAGCCCTAAATTAAAGGCTCCTTTTTAATTCCTCCTTGGAGTGCGTGGCGTACCCGCATCTTTTGTCGCCCTCTAACTCCCCTCCTTTACTTACACCCTCAATCCAGAGTGAAGGGTCCATGCTGTGTAATAGGATTAGACTGGCAAGTTCAGCCATGGAACAACGACATTAAATAACTTTATATTTTTCACACCAAGGAATTAGAATAAAATGGTTGGGGAAATATCCCTAAAGTAGGGCCTATGTTTGATAAATAGCCACCAAAAAGGGTTTTTAATCAAACATCTGTGTGTAACAAATCACTGTTTTTCAATAAAACACATCAACAAAATTATGTTATTTTTGTAAATGAAAATAAATTAAAATCTTATTTGGATTACACGCATACGTTAAGTATCGTGTTCTTAATCATCAGGGCTACTAACTAACCAAATATTATTTTGAAACTGACACTTAGAGACATCGAACGTGTGACAAAATATACACATTAATTAATACGTGAGAAAATGAGAACAGTTTTTTTAAATTCAAAAAACATACCTGAATGACTTAGCGTCTTTGCAACATCATTGTTGGGGCACATTAAACAGGAACTGCAATGTTCTAATAGAAAGAACGTGTATCGTCTGCAAATTATTATTATGTCGAAACAACACCTCTGAACCCTTAAACGCCCTTCTTTGAGGTCATACGTGTATTTGACATTGGCTCACTCTTAAATAATGGCTGTAACTTTGAAATGGGTCATCTTCCTCTGGTTTTTCTGTGCTGGAAGAACCCTGTATTGAAGAGAAAGGGAGGACTAGAGGGAAAGCTGCAAGAAGGAGATATACCCTCACGTCTTTGTAAAGAGGAAAAGACACATGTCACTTACCTTATGGAAGGATCAGCTTTTCCGACATGTCTTCAAGAAACTGGATTGCCTTTTTTTTTTGTGTCTAAAAAATGTCACTAGGGGTGAAGAAAGTTATCATCCTACACTGCTTTCAAACATTTTTTCTTTGATCCCCATTAATTTACTAGTTTATTCGATAAACAATTTTTTAATTCTTAGTTGTGAAAAGAGTTGTTTTTAATTAACCAATATGTTTCAGGCTTCGTAAGGTTGACAATATTGACTACACAGCAACTTTACTCCGGGCCGACAAGTTGAGGTCAATCACGACAGAGTTAATATATTTTTTCCCCTATAACGTTTCTATTTATCTCCCCTTTATATTTTAAGAGAGATTTATAGGTAAGTGAATATTTGTCCTCACTTGTAAAATAGCTTTAGAGGCCAGTTAATATTTTACCTTTATTGTAATCGAGATATTGAGGCTGGTCAAAACTTTTATTCTATTTTAAGCCAGATATAAGTGCCAGTAAATGCTTGATAGCTCTATTAAGTCATCCATAGATGTCAGTCAACAATTTTCCTCTCTTTTAAGCGAACTATAGAGCCTTGTCAAACTCTTTTCCCTCTCTTAAGCCAGCTATAGAGGGCAGTCAACACCTTTCCTCTCTTTTAAACGAACTATAGAGCCCTGTTAAACTCTTTACACTCTCTCTTAAGCCAGCTATAGAGGACAGTCAACTCTTTTCCTCGCTTTTAAGGCAGCTATAAATTATTTTCATCTTTTGTTATCCCATTTTTTGGAATCATGTAACACTTGCACTTTCTTGTTGGTGAGCTATAGAAGCTTGAAATGTCTAATCTCTGTGGTAAGCAAGTCATTTAGGTTTGTCAACTATGTATTTAACTTGTAAAAAAACTATGGAATCTTGAAAACTTTTGTCCTCCCTTGTAAAAAAAATATAAAAATAAAATTGACCACACAAAAACAGTTAGTTGTATTTGGAAATGGTTTTCACTATCTGAAAAGAACAGAAATATGTATAGTAATATATTCTATTGCATAATTCCATAGAAAAATGTATACAAAAATAAACAAATATGTATTTATTTTCAATGCGTCCTCGTAACCATTCGGTTTGTATGCATACATCAATTACACTAACTAACTATGGCCGTGGAAGGTATAATTTTAAAGAAAATGTGCCCTATTTGCCTGGAAGGAGATATAGTGAGCAGCCATTTAGGGAAAGCACCCTTGACACATCTGAACAGGATTCTAACCCCAAACCCTCCAGTCACCGGAAATATAGTCTGACACGAGAGTGACGCGTTTGACCGGGTGACCATCGGTGCTGGTTAAAAGAGATATTCAGCCATTTACTATTCTACCATAATAAATTAGTTAGCTAGTTAATAAAATAATTTATCACGCCCACTAGTTATTTTATTTAGCTAACCTTGATTTGATTTACAATTTTAAATCCCATACATTAATAATTAATTTTTAATCACTCAGACTATGACACAGCGTCGTTCTAGCCAGATCGGCTGGTCAGTAATTGCCGACCATTATGGGCCAGTGGGTCTCCAAAGCAAGCCCGTGGCATGAAGTTTCAAACTTACGAGAGGCTATGATGGTGCAAGAACTGTTATTACTTCCCCCTAAAGTATTTTTGATAAATAAACGCCAAAAGGTTTTTTTTATAAATTCCCCAAAAAGTTTCCCCTTATTCTATACAAGTTTGAAGTGACGAAGTGTCCCCCCTTCCAATGCAGCACCACAGAGGAAAAAATTGTGCTTGCATTGTGACATGGTACGAGAAAAGAGATTCACCAGCTGCGTTTTTATCTAAAAATTGTATTAATAAAATTATAAAAGTGATTGGATCTTTTGATCAAAATCTAATTTTGAGAAATCTTTGGAAATCAAGTCGTTTATAGTTTGATGGTAGATAGAAGGCACAAAAGGTGTGATCATTATGGATCAGTTAGCTCTTTGTGTCAGTTTTATGAATCATCATAGAGTATACAAAGGGCTGCTACAAATAGTAGTAGTAGATAACTCTAACGGTAAAGATATGTATGATTTACTTTAGTTAGAGTTTAACAAATTGGGAACTCCTATTGCAAATATTATGGCATGTTCATTTGATGGAGTTGGTAGCATGAAGGGTACATCCAATGGTATTCAAGCCTATTAGAATATCAAAAATCCCTCCCTAAGCTATACACACACTGTATGGGTCATATCATAACTGTAATCAAGTCGTAAATTTGTTCGAATTAATCGAGGATTCCTCCACTTTTTAAGCAACTCTCATAAAAGAAAAACAATGTGGAAATTTTATACGAAGGAGTGACCCTCCAAAGAATCGTGGTAAATTATATCACTTAAAAAAATATAGGAGCCACGTGTTAGTGGAGTAAATATAAGGCTCTTTATTCTATAATGGACTTTAAATGAAACTGATATTGAATCCAGTAGATTATTAACAGTTGTTTATTTTTACTTTCTCTCACTTCTTCGGAGATANGTCTGTCTGTCTGTCTGCTGCTCTCGTGGCGAGTGGACGTGTGTTGAACGTTGCTCCGTAAAGTTGTGTGCTACGCTGTGAACTTTGTGTTTATATATACTCAGGGATATTAATTAGAGTTTTACTCTCAATAGTGTATTTGATGAGCTGTGTTTTGTTGTCCTCCACATGAGTGGAGGGCACTCAAGTGTGCCGGGTTCGGATCCTGGACGACATGGGATGTCGTCGAACAGGCCGGACCGCAAACTGGCGATTGTTTTGGACACCATCGTTCCCGGTAAAGTGTTAGATGATTATTTGGTCAGTGTGGGTAATGTTGTGGGACCACATAATGTTCGTTATGCGTCCAACATAAGCGGTGGACGGGTTTGTTTGTTTATGGCGGATGAAGAGTGTGTGAATAAAATGTTAGAAGATGGAGGGGTGTCCGTAGACAATATTTTTGTTCCAATTCGAATATTTACTATGTCGTCCACTGAAATAGTGCTTTCCAATGTCACACCAGATATTACAAATGATCTGTTGTTAACGAACTTGTCTAAATATGGGAAAATTAAGAGTCAGATGAGGGAAATTAAAATAAGCTCTAGATTACCACAATTTCCTCATGTCTACTCGTTTAGACGTATTGTTTATATTATCCCTAACAGGGGAGACTCAATTCCTTTGTATATTAATTTGACAATAGATAATATTCCATGGAGAGCATATTTGTCTATTGACGGTGCTAAGTGTTTTCGATACTCGCTTCTCGGACAAATGGAAAAGAACTGTACACAAGATGTGTCGTCCACTGAGCGATCAAGAGAGCCCCGTTGAAACACTACTTTTAGTAGCTGACACTAGCAAAATGACGCGGTTGACTGAGAACAGGGGCAGCGCTGACCCCGTTAAATCAGATAATATACCATCTGTTGATTATGTACCCACTATTAGTATACTTACTGTTACTAAACATCGCCCTCAGTCACTTTAGAGACACAACAACAACAAGAGCAACAACAACAAAAAGATGAGGTAACAGACAGTTCTATCGTCATTGAGAGTGTGGAAACTGATAATGTACTACAATGTAGTCAAAAGACACCCGATAAATTAAGTGAATCTCACATGGAGGATAGTATTAAGGAGTTTTTAATACCACCTAGTGTTATCAGCTCTATTGGCGGGAAAAGGTCAATTAATGTCCTTGAGGAATCATCGGATGTCAGTGAGGAGGATGTAAAGCGTCAAGCAAAAGTCAAAGATGCCTCGAGTATTGATGAATTAATTCAAAAATTTAATTTTAAAGACAAACAATCAATATCTTTTGAATAAAGAAACGTTTGCAAGTTTTTTGAAAAAATCTAGGGGTTTTAAAAATGCAGCTGCAGTGGCGTGTGGGTTCACAACACAATATGATGACCTAGCAGAAATGTTGCATGCTTCGTTGTCCCATGTCTTAAGTCACAATTTAAGGCAACGATTTTTGCGTCTGATAAAGTCACTGCAAGGAGCAGGCTATTAAGTTTCAAAATATTTAATAATTAATTGATATAACAGCACAACGTGTTTCTACCTTTCTTTATTTTTCATGATTTGTGCACTCACGCAAAATTCAAGGGGTCTAAACAGTGATGGCAAACAGTACATGCTTTCTGTGTACTCAAAACGTGTAAGAGCAGATATTTTGTGTGTTCAGAAAACTAAATTGAGCTCACCAACTACGTCATATACCTTGGCAGATATTACCTTTTCTATTGCCCCGTCAATTCAAGCTAGCAGGATATGCACATGTTATAGTATTAAGAATGTTTGATAAAATTTATCATTTTGTTAATGTATATATGCCTGAAGATAATACTCATGCCATCTTTGTAGTCGGGGTTTTGACACGATACTTACAGCTCCTTGGATTCTTAGAGAATGTGTTTCTGTCCGGCGATTGGAACGTAACGCTTCTATCAAAAGACAGGATTAAGTGTACTGAGACCAAACTAGCGCTCAGCCAGGCTCTTCAGCTACTAGTTTCACTTAATAAATTGTTTGATGTATGGAAAAACGCTCATCCTGATGAAAGAGGTTTCACATATACGGATGTTCATGAAAATGCGCCTCCTTCACGGTTATGTAAACCCTAGCTTGAATGATTTTAATATAAAACAAAAAATAGTTCCATCCTTTTCTGACCACTCTGGTTGTATTTGTTTGCTTCAAGTAGATGCAAAAAAAGCGTGGACAGGCATACTGGAGGCACAATACATAATTGTTAAAGATGAACATTACAATTAATTATCAGTAATATAACCAGTTTTTATTCAGAATATAATTATGTACCATAGTAAATATCCATTATTGTGGTGGGACGAGTTGAATTCAGAAGTGCGTGAAGTTTCTATGCGATTCTCTGTGAGCCAGTTCAAAATTGTTTACGCTGAAATTAGTCAGTCAGAAGTTATGGCTCAACAAATTCAATTTAGAAAATTGTACAGTCGTTTAGCCATTGACATTCAAGCTGTTGAGTGTTATCGATATATGGATAAACAGGCCTCCAAGTTTCTTACGCCGTTCAAACAAGGTCCTGATCACCTTTCTTTAGCATCTCTGAATATTAACGGAAAAATCACGTCTGACACAAATGAAACTCGTAATTATACTTGTAGACATTTTAAGAGACATTTTTCTTCACGCTTAGTAACAAGTGTTGAAGTGACGGAACTGTAAAATAAATGGTCTTCCCTCCATATCAGAAGATCAAAAGGATGTGTGTGACTCTGACATTTCTTTAGAGGAATTGACGGAAGCAGTTCGTTAAATCAATAAAATTAAAGCTCCCGGATATGGAGGTCTACCATGGAGTTCTATCTATGTTTTTGGAAGGAAATCGCACCTATGTTTTTAAAGATGGTTCATGTTGTTTTGGAGTCTGGTAAGCTATCATCGTCATTGAATAAATCTGTTCTTATTTTAGTTTCCGAGGACGGTGATAAGACTTTTATACATAATTGAAGAACAATTTCTTTACTTACTGTTGACTATAAAATAGTGTCTCATACCATAGCTTCTAGGATGCAAACTGTTCTCCCTCATGTGATTCATTATTCCCAGATATTTTCCATCCCACAACGGCCCATATATGAAAATTTGCATCTTATACGAGATGTTACTCACAGTGCCAATACCAAAACTATCCCCCTTGCTGTACTTTCCCTGGATCAGAAAAGTGCTTCTGACTCTATTGAACACACCTACACGTTTTCTACGCTGTCCAAATCCGGGTTCGGAACAAAGTATATATCGTATGTTCGTACCTTATATCTAAGGTCACAATGTTTATTACGAATTGGAGAGGTATTAACGGTGCCAATTCTAGTGTTACGTGGAGTGCGGCAAAGACCGTAAGGTGATCCATTATTCAGCCCATTGTTCACTATTTGTTTAGAAAATTGACTGAATATATTTCTTTCTGAACGTATAGAAACATTTTGTGTAAAGTAACTGGAGGAAATTTTATTGTTAATTATTAGAGAAATGTATTTTACGTACGTTATGTAGATAATTTTTATTCAAACTTAATTACTGATTTTATTGTATATCATGGTATATGTTTTAATTTGACAATTTAGTGTATTGTTATATTAACTACAGATCATTAAAGAAAGAAATTATGTCCATCTGTCTGTCCGTCTTTATGTCTGTAACTTGGGCTAGAGCCGAAACCATTTTACCGATTGGGCTAAAATTTGGTATCTGGGGTCCACCAGAGGAATTTTTGGAATTAAATAAATAACCCTAAATTTAAGGGTAGTTTACTACTGAAGGACAAAAAGAGAAACTCAAAATTCGCTGTAACGATTTTGTATACATTTTATATCCAAGCACTGTTTATCATAATAAATAAGATGGCAATTCTTATTTTCTAATAAAAAATTTACTCTAAATATAATTTACATGAGGAAGATTTTCCAATTTCATAATTTCTTCGCAACCATTTAAGATACGACATAATTTATCATCGTAAAGTTGTAGTACTATTAAAGATAAAAATCTTTTATTTAAAATATATTTTTATAAAACCAATAATTTCTGAGCTATAAGCAAATATATATTATACTTTTTAATTCAGGTATTTGTAAATTAATTTGATTCTTATGCTCTTTGGTTGACAAAGATGTTTCTCTTTTCTCAAGTTTTCTGTAACAGTGTTCCTAGTTTCTAATGCCATAGAATAAGTAAAAGTGTATATTATTTCAATTATTATCTTTGGTGTAGTGTTCTTACAACAATGTATATACCTAACATTTCGTTTCACAAATCTTACGAGTTTTCAGTAAATGTATATTTTAAGATAAAATCGGGAGAAATTATTTAGATTCAATTTGAAATTTCAAAGCTTTGTACAGGCTTAATCTCCAGTGATAAACCTTAAAGTTTGACAAAATGAATTCGATTAATACACCATGCACCATGCCATTTATTTTATTCAGGTCTCAGAAATCTTAAATTTATGGTTATGCTCTTTGGTGCATATATATGTTCCTCTTTTCTCGTTTTTTTAAATTATGTATTATTCCAGCTGTTATGCTCTTTGGTGGAGTTTGGTGGAATTTCTGCAATAATATATGTTATTTCATTTAACAAATCTTACGGGTTTTTACTAAGGAGTGTCCCTATTTAAAGACAAAAGAGAGAGAAAGTATGTTCTGTGCACCATGCCATTTATTTGGCAGATGTGAAGCAAGGTAGCTTTTAGTGCAAAATTTTAATGCAAAATTTTTAGCCAGTACGTAACTTGAAAAATAGGGCTAATTTTAAAATGTACTGATGGCGTTAATTATTTTAGATTTATTTTCCGTGACCCTTTAGTATCACTAATTTTATAAATGAAAGCTATGAATTGTCTAAAAGTGTGACACACCGTTGAAGCATTATTGAAACGAATATCAAGGCTAAAAAGAATGCAACTTCTTCAAACTCCTCAAAAATTCCAAACATTTGCTCAAAAATTCAAAATGATTTCAAAGACAACATTCTTTTAAATATGCAAAACCTTTTAATGAAATAAGATACCCTAAAAAAAAAGATGAAAAAAATATACAAAAATACAAAACTATCTATTTTGAAATTCTAGACACCACTAAGAAAAACATCGACGAAAAATTTGTTTCAAATAAAGACTTGTTGTTAGACTTCGTGGATGGATTAAAAAAAAATAATCTTGACTTGAAGTAGATGATTTTACGATCAACGTATTATTTAAAATTTCTGAATTGGAAATAGTTTAATTTTAGAACTATTATTATTATTATTATTATTAGCACCACGTTTTACCACCCGTTTGGGTTGTACTCACTTACGCTAATGTGTAAGGGTAAGGTTATTGTGAAATGAAATAGAGGACCTACAGTTTAACGTGTAATCCGAACCACGGTGGATGCCTGGAATTCCTCACATTCACAAGTTGTGATTAATACACATCTTGTCAGAGGTTAAGGAAGGGTTTGGCAACCAGATAAATCTGTGCCGGGAACGAGGATTGAACCCCAGACCTTCAGCATAGAAGTCTGACACCTTACTCCTAGACCACCAGGTCACCCAATTTTGGAACTGAAACGGTTTGCTAGTCTGTACAATAATTTCACAATCAACTGGAAAAAAGTGATGGCAATAAAAATACTATTTCAGGTGATATTGATGATGTTGGAAGTGGTTGTAGTAGTAAAGTTTTTTAGCACCCCATCTTACTACCTGTTTGGGTTATACGCTTTAGTAGTAGGTCTGAAGATGAAGACGAGCTTGATGATATCGAAGAGCCAGATTATAATTTCGAACGTTGTATGAAAGAACATTCTGACCTCGAAAAATGATGTAAGTGTTAACTTTTAGCATTTTCTGTTTTACATGAAATATCAGTGCAATCCTGAATCTTCACTAAACTGAACGCCGCTTTTAAATTTGTAATGACTCTTTCATGTAAGCAACTAACATTTGAGAGGGTAATTTTATAAATTCTCAAAAATAGATTAAGCTAAGATCTCGCTTAGGTCAAATTATTTTTTCTCCACTCTTGTTAATAATATATGTTGAAAATGACATGATCCATGATCTCAGCAAATATTTAATAATAGATGAAACAGCAACATCCAATAAAGTGATTAATTTATTAGGTTGACATTAAAAAGTTATTCTTTATCTAAATGTTTGTTCCCAGAATCGTTTTCTGCTTCTATTCACTGGTTATAAATTTTAATTTGGTACTGTTAGCGTTGGCGATTATGTAAATCAACTAATAACTTTACTAATGTATTGTTACAATGCAGAAAGTATTACTTTCCACATTTTTGTAATACACTCTGAAACTACTTTAAAACATGTTTTTATCTACTCACTTTTATACTCTATAAAATTCTCCATTATGATAAACTTTTTAATTATTAATTAAAAAAATATTTATAACCTAGCTATAATTAAAGGTTTATATTATGTTTTCTTTTTTACATTTCGCTTAACTTTATATTTGGATTTATTTTGAATTGTGAAAACTTGCGTTCTTTCACGCGGCTGGATATTTGTATTTATTTTTAATTTTGAAACTAAGGTAATTTGAGCATAGTTTGTATGGGTGTAATTAAAAATATATTTGATTTATATTAGATTAAATCTTATTCCCCTGTCAAAAATCCTGGTTGTTCTTTGACGGAGGTGTATTTCTTTTATTGGAAACATTAAAAAAGAATTTTTCTTTAGTAGCTTATTTTTTAATTTTATAAAATGGTTTGGGGGGCCTATGATATAGGGCCTATTAGCTCAGGACCTAAAGATGAGCCAGGCCGACGCTGTTAAGACAGATTAATCGAAGTTAAGTAGATTATTGTTTTAATACCAATAATTAGCATATTATTTTATTGTAATATTTATTTTTAAGTTTTAAGTCTAGGGCCTGACTTTCTTTAATTTAACTCAAATATATCTGCCTCTTCTGCTCACGTGTTTATTTAGTTAATTTTGACATGCAATTTATATTCCGTCAATAAAACGTTAATCTACTGATCCGAGGGTATCAGCTTCGATTCCCGGTTGATATGAAAATTATCATCCTGAAAGTGGGCTTCATTTATTTTTTCACTTGTTGGTAAATTAACGTTCTAGAGGTCCGGTAGCTGTGTATGTCCTATGAGTCAGTGGTATCCTATACATCACATCCACTTTGTGTGTCTAACACAGTTTCTTCCCAACGAAACTAGTTAACAGATGTAAATTAGTGAGACTGGTAAAGAAAGAGAGATAATAAAACAGTGTAGAATTAAATAATACCTTACCTTTATTAGCATAAATACTAACCGTGAAAATGGAAACCATCATAGCCCATCCAGACGGTGTGTAAACTTCGTCAACGGAAAGTTTCGGGAACAACTCCATCCACTCTTCCTTGATGGAAGAAGAGTTGCATTTACATGTTCTATTGCGGCTAAACTAGAGTATGGCTGTGTTTTACACGAGCTTGTTATTCTAATTCCTCACCACAAGACCAACCAGTTGCATGTTTAATAGGAGAACACAAAACTCTCCAAGATTGGAATCATCTAGCAAACTGGTACGTGTTTGTTAGTTGAATTGTAAATGTTTCCTTTACTGGGATTGGGGAGGGCGGATATCTGTGCCTTCTTTATTTTGCTTCCGTTTTTATTTATAGCCTTCTGTTTTTCATATAAACTGGAACAAGACGTGAAGCCCACACAGAGATTCGTTATTGTAATTCCTTTTTGTCTTCTTGTTTCTGAAAAAATGTAAATTATTCTCTCCTTTTTTTCCCCCCGTTCTTATTGCGTATTGTAAAGGAAGGAGTAAACAAGTTGGACATACGTTTTCTTTTGGTTTTTTCTACTTTTTTATTTTTTATTTAGTCTTCCCTAGCATGTTCTCATTATTAATTTTATAAATGGTAAGCTAAGTTGATGATATCTACGACAGATTTTTTTGTATCAAAGTTATCAAACTTTATATATAACAAAGTTAAGTTGATGATATCGTCGACAGATTTTTTGTATTTAAATTATCAAACTATATTTATTTATAATTAAATTGTAGGCTATGCATTGTTTGGATGAAAACAACTTAACTATAACAAAATATACAATATAACTATATTTTTTTTAAATTTAGTAAATCAGATAGAAGCTATATTTAAAAAAATAAACACCCTATTGATGATATTACTATAACGCTGGGTGTTAACTTATCTGTGACCGGCATCGATGGGCACGCGTATCAAATGCCATGCTCATTTAATCTGATTGGCCAATGACAAAGAGGTAGGGGCTTCAATCCTGGATAGGTGTATGGAGGTTGTTTGTTTCCCAAATTACTTCCTACCCTCTCCTAGCACAAACTCAGGAATATTAATTTTTTAGTCTTCCTTCTTCATTCCTAGATTGATATTGTAATTAAATGTGAATATCCAGACGGATAGTAAGACATGGATAAAACAAATAATGTTTTTAAAAAATATGAAGAAAAAAGGTAATTAAATATCTAAAACTAATTACAAGCTAATATTAGTCGTGTACACAGACAAGGTATAATCCACATACTCAGTCTTAAGGGAGTTTAACTGCGCTCCTTGAGCCAGGTTGAGTCCTTGGGCACTCGAGAGTGCTAGTTGCAGCTCTCTGTGATAGCTGCACTTCCAAGTGAAACAATTCACTTTCAAATTGTTCGTTGAGAAGGCTACAAGCTGGAGAGCAAGTTCCCAGGTGGGGGTTGCGGGTGAAGTATGGACACAATAGTTCAGGTACCAGCAAGCCCCAACTCACCCCTTTACACACTTTTAATGAACAAACCTTTTCAGATAAGTAACTAGTAGAAAGTATTATTTTGAAGATTGTTTACAACCAAGCAATTTGAAAACATTCGCTTGAACAAAAAAAAATTGTAATTTTCAGTCTGTGTAAGCTCATTTAGGGTTGGTTTATGGGAAGGAAGTGGGGCCGCTACCTGAACCTATCTTAGGGGAAGCTGGCATATTGACACTAGAAGTCAATTTTTGTCCACTCTGAATTTGAAACCATCTTTAAAGTGGACAGTTTAAAAAAAAATCCTATGGAACTGCACGTAGTGATCCTCGTGTTAAAGGGCTGAAGTTCTATCAATTAGCGCCGCCATTTTAAGCTGGAGGCTGTGGGTCTGGTGTATACCTTGTATGCGGACGTGTTTATTATTTAGGTGGTTAAACATAGTATATTCGCAAACAGCTTAAAATAAAACTCACGTTAGAACAGAATACTTAATACTACACAGCCAACCTTAGCGCCATGAATTTTATTATATATTTAAGGGAAATACCAAAAGGTGAAACCACCTACAAACAATACAAAATGTTGAACGTAGTCTGTGGTCAAACCAGTGTTCTCTATATTTAAGTAGATACACTATACTAGACGAATGGCCATTAAAGTGTATTTAATGAATAAGAACTAGTGAAAAGAGTCCATATCGCTGGCCATTCTTACTAAATTTTAAGATCATGACCAAGAACAATAATGGGGAGGTCATGGTTCGTAACCAGTAGGGTATAGCCTTGATTGTAGTTTCCTAAATTGTTTCTTGCCCTTTTCCCACGCAAACCAGGGTATGTTTCCTCTAAATTTTATCTTTCTCATCTTTGCTCCATTAGTGTAACTAAGATATCAGGTATGGTAACAAAGTTATAAGGTGATAGATAGGTGGACGATATTTAGAACACATAAAAAACAAATCTGACTTGTTTTTCTAAAAATAAAAGTTATGTGTCAAACACTTTTTAATTTTTTTCTAGCAGCTATGTAATGTAGCACAGTAAATAAAGTGTGCAAATCTATATCCGCAAATGTTGGAACTATCTTTGTTAACGGTGGCGGCCACTCGGTCGGTATAGTTCGCCCGCGGGCGTACAACATGGAGTATATTATTATTATCATTATTATTATTTAGCACCACGTCTTACTAACCGTTCGGGTTACACGCTTAATTACACTAATAGATTAGGAATTGGGAAGGTTGAATTTAGAAGAAATGAACCCGCATTTGTTTAGAGGGAGGGTGAAGAAAAACATTTAGGACCCCCTTTCCCCCCAAGTTCACCCGACCGAGATTCGAACCTTGATCTCCCCGTCCTTGGTGGTCTAGCTCAACACGACTGGCGCGTTAGCTAACTACGCCAGCGAGGCGGATGAGTTGTTTTTATTACTATTTACAATTTTCCTTTATACATTACAACCTATACATTAGAGGCCATAGGTTAAGTGGAGGATATTTGGCCTCTTTATCGAGTCCAGACAGGTGGGGAGACGCGTTGGAAATATAAAACTAGCGTAAATAGTTACGTTGAATAAAATATAGTTCCTTTAAAATAGTATGTAAGCTAATTATTGTATCTATAATAGATGATTCCTATACTTTCACTAGAAGCAACTAATGAGAGTGTATTATTCAAATTCCATCAACCTCACTCTTTCTATATTGCCGCGCAAAGACAGGAGGGGAAAAAAACTCGGTTTGGATCAATAAAGAACTTTTCTAATAAAATTCCGGATCAACCGACATGTTGAAGGAAGCCCGTCAGAGAAATGTTGACGATACTCTTCATTATGGTATTAGATGAAGCCTCTTCAAAGAAACCTTCCTTTTACGTTACCACCAACTTACCAATGAGGCTGACTGCTTTACCATGCCAAATTCTACGAATAATGTAGTGAGTTAAATGAAGTATCAGAAATATGACGACGAATGAAATTGACTTCAACAAAGTTTCGGGTGAATAAATTTAAGATGGAAATGTGATGTCTTTATTCTCTTTAGATGAAGATAACAATGTATTGTTTGGAATAAAAGTAGACTATTATTTTTTCTCTCTCTCTNGCTTTTTGATACTTTTTTTTTTCTATACTTGATTCAAATTTTCTGTTTCAAACATGACAGTGACATTTCATAAAAAAGTTACTTTATAAAGTATTTTTATATGAAATTATTTGAATTATAACATAAAAGGGTTGGTGTACATACACTTCTCTGGAAATTGGCAATTTTAAAATGTTCAAAAGAAACGATCCAAGATAATAAAGCATGTTTCGAATTAATGCTTTGTAAAGGTAAACCTTTTGGAGCATTTTAAACCATATTTTTAAAGGCATGTTTTGATTTGTATATAAACCAGCAAAAAATTATTCATCCAATGCTATTGCAAAACAAATTTATCAGATTACTATATCAAGTCCACGTTGTTGACGACTTTGAATTATTGACCTTTCCAGTTTTCAGTATATATGCTTATCTTGAATTATTGAGATTTTTAACGTGCACTTTCTAAACCGACTGATTTTATTAGCACACGAATTATAAACTAAGTTAAATCTAGAACAGACACAACATCCAGTCCCCAGCCGTTTATTCCTCATTGCGAAAGGAGAATCCCACACTTCATCAATAATACATTTTTCGGCCATGTTGGGAATCGAGCCCGGGACTCTTAGCTATGTAGACAAACACGCTACAGACTGAGATAAGGAGTAGAACAATTAATTGAGATGTTCGTTTCAAGTTTTGGACTAGTATTCCAAACTGGTTACAGTTTGAACCAATCGTGAGCCAGTATAAACTGAATATAGTCTGAACCATACCGTCCACAATTTCTGCTAGCCACAAATAAGACTCTCGCCATCATAGCCTCAGTATTGCGGAAGTGTTGAGTCCCTCCACGGAGATAATTAGTCCGATTACCATGATATAGTTCCTCTACGACAACTCAAGGAAGTGATTATAAATAGTCCTAGTACAATATCCCAGTTCTTCCACTTTTATAAGGGGAGGAGGTGTGGTCAAAGTTAACTCCCCTACATTGTGTGGAAGTCCACGGGATCAGGAGCTTCTCACAGAGAATCACAAAATATTATTATTATTAGCACCGCGTCTTACTACCCATTCGGGTTATACGCACTTACGCTAATGTGCAATGGTAGGGTGATTGTGAGATGAATTGGAGGACCTACAGTTTAACGTGGAATCCAAACCACGGTGGAGGCCTGGCATTCCTCACATTCACAAGTTGTGATTAATACACGTCTTGTCAGAGGTGAAGGAAGGGTTTGGTAATCAGATAAATCTGTGCCGGGACCGAGTATTGAACCCCCGACCCTCAGCACAGAAGTCTGACACCTTACCCCTAGATCACCAGGTCACCCATCACAAAATAAATTAAATAAGAACAAAATTCACTGAAGCATGAAATGTAGTTAATATTCTAAGGAACGTACTTTGGTAGAGCGGCGATTAATTTATTGTTACACTTTTTTAGTCAATTAAACAATACAAGCTATGAATATAACAAGGAATTAGTTTATTCAGAGAGAAATTGTTAGCTCAAGAAATTCAATCACTTAGTCAATTAAACAATATAAAAATATGGAGATAACAATGAATTAATTATTCAAAGAGAAATAGTTAAATCAAAAAATCAAATCAATTACACAGACATAAACACCTCTGTGATTGTTAATGGGCAGAATTGATTTCATAAATAGGTAAAATTGTAGATTGTGCAAGATACTACTAAGCGATGAGAGAATATTGTATAGAATTTACTGAAAAAAAAATGTAACTTTCAAATGACTAGAATGGAACTGTTAGCACATGATTAAGGATCAAACCAATTAAACATATGAATGATAAATTTTACTAATAACAGCCTAAGAAAAAGTTAACAAGATATATATACACATTTACAATACACTTAATAAAATTGATAAAAAGGTGATTGATAGAAAGTTATCTAATCAACAGGTACTTAATTTGTGAAATTTTCACATATGAAATAACTAATGAAATAAATACATACTAAACATTAAAATTAGAATATAACCAATAACATAGTCTACAAAATTAAAATAATTGTTATAATAATATTTAGAACTAGTTATCTGGGTCAAAGGGTTTAAAAGGCTTGTGTTAACAATCGAAAGTATTAATTAAGGATTTATATATTAGATATTGATTGTTATAAAAAAAAGTGTAATAGACGAAAATTGTTAATTTGAAAAATGCTAATCAAAAATGTTACTTGAAAGATTGAATTAAAGAGACGTTCCTTATCTGATGTTTTGATTCCACTCCTTATCAAATTTGTTGCAACTCCTCGGTGACGACATATTTCGGTGAATTACTCCATCCTTAGGTCTTCATATTGGGGTTGATATGTTATCCCCGTTGTTAACACAGTGCAATCAATTAAAATGAATATAACTAAAACGAAATGTTAGGTTAAGCTAGGTTGGGTAAAAACCATAATGCATGTATATTTATAAAGGTTTGAAACCTAGGTTTTTACTAGGCTATTGCACTCGGACACCTTATAATCGCTTAATTGAGTTGTCGTGGAGGAACTTTACCCCTCTCTCCACCCCTTCACCAATTGAAAGAACTCGACCATGGAATTTAGGGACTTTTTTTGAATAGGGGATAAACCAAGTCTCGTGGAGGAACTTGAGCATGTAATCTAGGGACTTTTTTGAATAGGGGATAAACCAGGTCTCATGGAAGAATTTTACTCCTCTCTCCACCCCCTCAACCTAGTGGAGGAGTTCAACCATGTAACGTAGGGAGTTTAAAAAAAAAAAGAAGGGAATAGAGCAGGTACCGTGGAAGAACTTTACCGCACCCCAGTGGTGCTTGGTAGCAACCATCCACCTCTATGAGCCTACCTCAAATCTAGACTGGATTAAAATTTAAGTCTTCTTGCAGGAAAGTGGATTCAAGAGATCCAGATCTCCCTATGAGGACGATCCCAGGGGCTAATAACCCTGCTTCTGTTGAGCTTATGTAAATGTTAGCAATATTAATATCATCATCATCATCATTATAAAAATCTCAAACACACATTTATACCAGATATAAATATATTTAAGCTATATTCTATATAGGCTTATTCAATATATTTTCCCTCACCTAATTGCGAGCAATTAGTTTCATTTCAATATAATATTTAACATGCTCATACCTGCATAAATGTACACATAAACTAAGGCAGCGATATCGTCTTGCCTGGTTTGTTCATGACTGGGTGAGGGTAGGGTATCCTAGGTTTAAAACCGACCTGGTGTAAAAAGGTGTCTAAAAAATAGTTTTCAACTTTCTCTCCAAGAAAATTTGTTTACTTATATTATACATTCTGCCTTCATTATCATCAATATGTGGGTATCCCGAAAGGGTAGTAATACACAGTGCATTAAAAAAGTGACCTTTCTAAACAAAGGTGTGTATCGGCACACAAGCTAAGTTAAACTAGAAAAACCTACCCAACCAGGAATTAAAATGCGTTTGTAATTATAGTAACCCATATAAAATATATTTTAATATGAACCGGCCAGGATCCAATCAGATTCCCCAGTTATTTAGATAACCTCCTTAACCCTTTTGACATGGTACCGGGTGGATATCACTCCCGATAGCCATAATCCCAACGCCTGAACCCGATATACAAAATGTATCTTCCGTGACAAAATAGCATCAAAAGAATATAAAATATTCCACATTCTTTCCATTTTATCGTTTCGTCTGGAATAAATTATTGTGCAAAATTTCGAAACAAAACCGAACATTCCAAGCACGTATCTGTTTGGTCAAACTTTCCCTCTCTCTGTCCCAACATAAACACACGTACCAACACAGACACGGGGGTTCCCCCGTCTATACAACACACATGCACAGGTAAGTTAATTCCTGTAGGGGTCGGAAAGGGGTGTTACGCGCTCGGAGCTCTCATCCCACAACTGCCATCCCGCCATATGGCGCGCACACACGGCTTCACATGAATAACATAAATAAATAAAGCAATTACGATGTGAAATGTGGAGCCCACAAATTCGGGAATAATTGTCGATCCTGACCTGCACAGGGAATGCGTCCGAGGGAAAAGTTTTTTTTATGTGTGCATGTGCGTTGTTAATATGTATTTTGCAGTATCTTTTAGGTGAGAGCTCATTTAGACGGGTAAACAGTGGGGAAGATAATGAGAAACTAATCGACTTGTTACTTTTAACGGGAAATTTCTAGTAGGGCATGTAACGGTAAAAATAAATAATCTATGTTATCGTGATGAAAGTAAAACACACAGTTAAAAGTCCATTTCACAGGAAAATTACAACAAAAATATACTTATATCGTGCTATTTTAATTTTGAATACGAGCTCATTTGATCTAGCACACCAGTGTAATGAGCCAAATTAGTGAAGTTTATTTACACAACCAAGTTATAGTACTGTCGCCTTAAGAAAAATATTAAAGAATGCAAAACAAGTACTGAGTTGTCATAACTAACACAATGCCACTATGTTTATCATACATTTACCAACGTTGTCAGTATATTATCAAAAATGATAGATGACACGTGACTTAGCTAGGGAAGTGAAAAAAGTAAGCCTATCGATACTTTACTAATATCGATATTTTCCTTTCGATAATAGTATTTTTTTACTCGATCAATTTTTCCGATGATTTTACTGATATTAGTACTCACGCTCCGGTATCGGATCGGTATCGAAATACTTTTTTTCTATCGTCACTCATGCTGGGATTAAATGTTTATCATGGTTAAAGAATGGGAAAAAATTGATTGAAAAAATATATTACTAATAATATTTAGCTATAAAATATCTTTCCATCAGCCACATTTTCATAGACTCATGAAAGCTGGTATGATAAAACCTTTTATAATATCCATCGTACAATACTTGACCTATCATCATACCTTCCAAGTTCCAACACATAACATAAACGCGATAGACTTAAATATACTATAATATGGTTAAATCACTATAATTTTCACTGTTTAAATAAATATAAGAATACAATTATAATTATTATTATTATTATTATTATTATTATTATTATTATTATTATTATTATTACTATGTAAAAGTTGAAATTATAACTTGATAAAAAAACTTTTTCCACATTAAATTTTTTATACCGATACCTACTGTTATCGATACTTTTCTTTCGATACTAGTGCGGTACCGATATTTTTCTTTCGATACTTTAAGTGAGTAGAGTATCGATACTTTTCTTTCGATATCACATCCCTAGATTTGGCGTATGATTACATACAAAAGATTAAAAAAAACTCTTTGACTTGCCAGATATGGTGGTCTTACCATTGTATATTAAAATGTTGTTTCTTCTTTCTTCAAATGACAGGTGCATTAAATTATAGTCAGAACAGTATAAAACTGGTCGATAGCGTGTTTTTATACTAAACTAAGTAACTCGGAGTTGATTCCCGGCATGGCCTAAAAATTTATCACTGGTGGAATGTAGATGAATTAACGGTTTGGGACTTGATGTTGTGTTTGTTCTAGATTTAAGTTATTTCATAAGTAATGTGGTGATTTAATCAGTCGTTTCAGAAAGTGCACATTAAATATCTCAAAAAATTAAAAATAAATTTGAAAGGGGTATGCGGTAGGAAAATTACAGACTAAAGTTATTAGTACTATTTCAATATATTTAAACGTCTAGTCTCGAGAACTGCAGCTGTAATTTAAGATAAGTAATCTCAATACCTATAAAATATTACTAATAACCTTGTAAAATGTTATCAAAATCAACCTTGAATAATATGTTCACATTTTATAACTTTTTATTACTACCGCGTTCTTACAGGATGAGAGCGCTAATACCGGTATCACGATCAACTTAACGTTCAATTGCAGCTAACGTAACGTAACTTAACGTAAAGATTCTCCTAGTGCTTTTAAATGGAAGCGATCACAATACAGTTAACTTAACCTTCACTCGCAGTTCACTTAACTTAATAGATGCCCTGGGAGGTCTTTCACGTTAAGTGAACGTTACATGAAGGGTGAAGGGTATCACGTGATCTATCCAGCCAATCATTATGCGAATGACGTATACAGGGCTATTTAGTAGTTAATTTGTTAGTTCTATGAACAATTATAATATACAATATACATCACAACGCATGGTATTTTTAGGTTAAAGTAGATTTAAAATTAAACTAAAATAGGAAAGCTAAATTTATTGAGAAATTTTAATGATAAATAGTTATTATATCGATAGAAAAAAGTAAACATGCACAGATCAAAAATACTTTACAAATAGTACAGATCACATATCAAAATACATTATCTATAATGCAGATGTTTGGCTCGAGTTGTTACGTTAAGTTACGTGAATCGTGATCACACAAATATGTTTTCTTAAGTTAAGGGAACCTTAAGTGAACGTTACGTTAAGTTAAAGTTAAGTTGATCGTGATTCCGGCATAAAGCGACCGTCTTCAACCTGAAACAGCCCCCTCCAATCTTCTTCTACCGGTCCACGTTTGCATCCTGTTTGGAGAATATATATGAATAATTTGCGTTTCACTATAAACCGAAGATCTCTTGTCTAAAAAAAATAAGTTAAATATAAGTAAAAACTTTTCCTACACACAGGTATGAACAAGATAAGGCTGACGCTAATTGAACAAAGCAATTAAGCTTTAATATAATAAACTGGAATGTAGGCTTAGCCATAGATATAATATGAGATATGGTTAAAACAATTTGAAAAAAATCATTATTAATTTTTTAACAGGAGATCAACACAAATTGGGTCATCAACGCCTGTGATCACATTTATTTATTTAACTTTGAACCTATCGTACTCCACAAGTTTGGACACCACGTTAATACTATCTTCTAAATCCAACCGAGATTCAAACCAAGACCTTTGGAGGTAGTTAGGGTACGTTCTTAAGCATAAATCCTAAATGATGTTGACCATGTCTGAGACCTAATGCTCTATCAAATCGTTCTCTAAGCAATTGCGAAGGAGCTTACTTTATTTCAACCAGTGTATCAACGAAACATTGATTAACCAACAGACAATTAATTTCATTTAGATTGTTTTTGATGGTTTCAACTTCGATTGAAATACGATCTTATAAGAACAAAGTTGTTTCCGAACTACTTAACTCTATGCTATTAGGAACTCTAAAAGTACATTGTCGCACTTACAAAAGTAGGCCATCTATTAATATCTAGATATCTAGCTAGCTCTATAAAGTCCACCTCATTATCCTACCATTTGCGTCCAGGTATTCCCAATGGTCTCTTTCAATTGGGTTTTCCAGTTAATACCCTGAACACGTTTCTAAACACTTCCATTAGCGCTGCATGTCCTGCCCATCATAATTTACGAGACTTGATTATCCTAACAATGTATTGTGATGAGTAGGCATACAGGGTATGTAACTCAGCATTATGTAACATCTTCAACTCTCCATTATAATCATACTTTTTAGACCAAATATCTTCCTAGGTACCTTGTTTTCAAACACCCTAAATTTCTTCTCGTCATTCAAGGTAAGAGACCACGTTTCACACCCATAGAGAACAACCGGTGAAATTATTGTTTTGTTTATTCTGAGTTTTACATTACTTGAAAGCAGGTGAGAGGATAACCACTTATTAACCAAGTGGTTAAAATAGTTCAATAGGTAATATTAATTATTTGAGGGATAATTTTTTCAAGGCTTAATCAATGCCTTAGTAAGTTTGATTCTTATCAGGAGCCCTAAGAATGAGACCAACTCATTGAAAGATTTATTTTTCCCCGATTTTTTTTCAATCCTTTCCATGTGAATTAGTACCTTTTCTTAAAATTAGTATAAATTTAAACTAGCAGCGGTGAGTACGTGCGTTTAGGCATTAACTTCGTCTAATATTATTTGCCGGTGGCGGGAAGGTTAGAGTTTAAATAAGATAAGAACAAACTTTTATGAATATTTACTAAGTATACTAAAACATTTTCATATATTCATAAGGCAGGTCATGTGAGCAGCACTAGTCCTTTTTGATAGATAGTATCAATACTATTATCATTGTAGACTGCAAAAAATAAATAAAAAATGAGGCCTGCTCAAATCCGTAATTTTCAGTTTCGAATTGAATCCGATTCTCATGCCTAAAAAATAAAACTGAAGTTGATTCCGAATCGAATCACATGTCTTAAAAAAATGTTAAGTCGAATCCAAATAGAATCGAATCTCATGTTAAATTTATTTTATCTGATCGAATCCTAGTCAAATTTTATGCTTTAAAAAATTTGATCTTTTTTTAAAATTTTTAACTAGTTTCCGATCGAATCAATTAACTTATCTTAGGCTTACTATGATAATGTTTTAAATTGAATCTGCATTGAATATTTTACTATATGAAATTTCCGAATCCAATCTAATAATAAAATATTTAAAAAATGTTGTTAAACATTTTAAACATATTTTTTGGTTTATTTAAAAGAACAATGTAATAAATAGCACTTATCTCAAAAAGTGAAAAATCAAGTAACGATCGCACCACGTTTTTAATCATAGTACAATATATTTACTGTTACAAACAATAATTGTCCTCTACTCCTTTACGACCTGGAACTAAAGTTAATTTTTCTATTCACTCTACCACGCAACTGGTTTCTGGTACGATTGTTTAAATTCCCATTGAATTAAGCCACTCGAATCCGATTCAAAAATGTATCTAAATTCGAGATTTCGAATTTAATATTGATCTTCCAATAGTAAAATTCAAAATTTCTAATATAATCCGAATCTTACTAATAAATCAAATGTTCGCACGTGCTTAGAATAAAAGTTAATATTTTCTGAAAGTTTCTTCCTGTAAAAATCCTATTATAGTTATTAGTTTTCAAATAGTTGTTTCAAGATAAATTTTACCCGCATCGGTGGTTGCATGGTTTAACATGTCACTATCGTCTTGGACTGAATTGTTGGTGATGGGAATATAGGGGTTCGAAACCTAATCGGGTGTACTGAGGATGGCTTCCACCAAAAATAATCACTTTATGCTTTCATGCAAATGCTGGTACATTCACTCCAAATATCTACCTTTCTCAACCCTATCACACTAGCGTAGTTAATGTATTCGTATAACCCGAATGTACACTAAGAAACGTTGGAGGGAAAAAAGATCAATTTTGATTTTTCTGATACGTGTAAAGTTACTAAACTAACAGTTCCAATTTCGTAAACCTCGCAAATATGTTTATTTATTATAATAAGACTAGTGAAGTTGATTTATATCCCTCTTTTTCTTACAACCCACTTGGGCTATCGTCATATTTAAACTGTAACCCCCCTTTGTGTACTCTTATACCCATAAATAACAGTCAGGTTGGTTACAAGAGAGTTTTATTTTTTATTCAACAAAATGACGAAACTCGAAGAGAGAGAAAGTGAAACATGCCTAGCGTTAGACGCTGAATTCGTACACAATGGCCAAAACAAAATAATAACACAGTAAAATATCCGGGGCACGACCCCAAGCTCAAAGATGGCCGATCAAGCAATCCAAACAAATTTACAGTTAAATTGACATTCGTACAAATCTGATAGGGATAATAATAATAACGAAAGATAGAAATAGTAACCTACAGACTCTGGTAATATCAAAAGGATATTAGCCCGTCGCCATCGGCGACTATCAATTTACTAGAGTAATAAACAACATGTTCCAGATAAAAGTTTATCTTAACAGCCATTACTCGGCGCAATAGAAATGTACAACAAAGATATTATTAAAAGATTTACTATTGAGTAACCTAACATATGAACAAAGTTAGCTGACTAAGCACGCGGGATCGCGGCCCCTGGTTTAACCAACAAGGTATAAACCTCCAATAAATTATATTCTCATTTACAACAAGTAACATAATCATCAAACATGAATTTACTAAAATATCAAAATGGTATAATCCAATAGAGTACTGCACTTTAAAAATGGCGGAGCTTTAAAATGTAAACCTATCCGTGAAGCGGATAAAAAGAGTTACTCTATCTGACAAATGTTTTGGGTCCAACCGTGCAACGGTATTACGTTGTACCA
>CABFWB010001330.1:125442-169263 GCA_902151455.1 Timema bartmani | reverse complement strand
TCTTGCATTTCATGTCCTTTGTATAATATATGTAGCTTGCATACCTCCCTCTACCTTTAAGTTATCGATGGTCGTAAGGAGAAAGGATTGGAGAGAGGGGTGCAACAACCAAACATTTCCTTCTTCCTCTTGCGAATTCTTCATCCTATTTTTCTCACTTGGTTTTCTTATACCATCTTCATTACAGGGGGAAAATCCCGATTCGTCTTGAAAAAAAAAATAGATGTATAGAATAAAATTGTTGATACATAGAAACAGTTTTTCTATGTAATGTCTCGGGGATTCACTAAAACTTCGATACATAGATAATTTCGATATACGGAAGTTCGATATATGGAGGTCCCACTTTATATATGTTCCTCTGTTTTAGTACCCCATCTTACTACCCGTTTGGGTTTATCACTTATGTATTAACTACGCTAATGTGTTAGAGATGAGGAATGTTTAAAGTATACCCCAAGTTTTCGTGGAGGTAGAGTGTAAAACCATTAAGGAAAAACCCCTTCAGTAAGTATAGATGAGCGGCATTTGAATCCCCGATCTGCCCATCATCGGCAGTCCAGTCTATTGCGAGAGTGAATTTTCTTATTATATCCTATGACCTAGAAAAACATCAATAATGGTCCTTCGCGGGGGAAAAAAAAACCTTTTAAAGTAGGTTCAAGAGTTTAAAATTGTATCTGGACGAGGGCCCCTTCCAGTTGAGCCCCCCTTTCTCCATCCCACACTCCCAAATAACTCCCGGAGCTCCTGAGACTGGCAGTGATTATATGTTTTGTAGGAGGCCTTAGTAATTAACAGCTTTACCAAACAAGCTAAACCTTTTCTTCGTGAAAGCTTTAAGTCGACTGACGGAATTAGTGCTTGCAAATACCTTTATATCAATGTGGAAAAGTGAATTAAATAGGATTACAAACCTACACATAACATATCTGCACAAGTTTATGTTATTTGTATTTGTGCGAATAACATTTCGTTGTCATGAACACAATCTCTCTTAAAGGAGATGACCTCTGGAGCGTTGAAACGAATGGTAGATCTTCAACTGTCTCGAAATATTGAAATCATATATTTTTTTTAAATTATGAAATATGATTCACCCTAAAATGAAGCTATAAAATGGCGTGTCAAACTCTTTTGACCATTAAGGCCACATTTAACAATGGAAATAATGAGGGGGCAGCATTTCAGAAAGTTCAATATTGTCACCATCTTGAATGGAAAATAAAATTAGTTTTAAAATACTTAATATAACAAAAATAAAATTAAGGTTACATAAAATGTTTAGACTTATCTTATTTTTTTTAATCAAAAATAAATTAAAACTTTATATTTGCATCAAATGTGTGAGAGCCTTTAGATCTGTTGTTGAAGTCACGTTCAAAATAGATAACAAATTCGTTTCGGTAAAAAAAATGTGATCACTCGGGTATTTTTTCCTTTTCATAAGCGGAACACTTGATTGCTAACAATTTTACACATATTTGGCGCGAAAAGTTAAGCAATTTTTTTTTTTTTTTACAGAATAGATCTTTAGTGAATAATAAATAAAATTTGGTACACCAACATCACTTGCTATAGTTCAGCAAATAATGACTTTCTAAAAGTCATTATCTCAAATGTTGTGTTTCTACAACGTATATAAAAACGAATTGAGCCACACTGTTAGTTGGTTCATCAAAAGATCCGCAGGCTGCACAGAATCACGAATCGGCAAAAAACAATGAGAAACTATAAAATAAGTTCATTTTGAACGAAATTTTACGTTAATAGCTACAGTTAATTTATAAAACTAGAAACAACCTTTTCTAAAAACAAATGCAATTCTTTTTGTCGTTATATTCACAATATAAAATTCTAATTTATTTGATGATTCTTTTCTTAGTTATGATGTATCTGAGCTACAATTCATATAAGAAATACATGCATACGTAGACCTACTAATTACGCTAATGTGTTAGATGTGATAAAGGTTGATTTTAGAGGAAGTGTAACCACATTGACATAAAGGGATAATGGAAAACCACTTAGGAAAATACAGCATATGTACACCCTACCGAGATTTGAACCCCAATATCCCCGTCATATCTAGGAAAGTCTATTGAGAGGGTGAAGCCTCGAACTTCAAAGATATAAGTACATAAATATTATGGCGTTTCTGGGGGGGGGGACGTAGGGAGCATGTCCCCCCTAACATTTGTACTTTATGAGAAAGTACCCTTCAAAATGAGATAAACTTACTAATTTGTTTAAATGTTATACTAACTTGAAAGATTTCAGTTATGTCACACTTGCATTGCGTTAAACGTAATGCTCTTGTTTCATTTATGTGAACATATGCACTGCGAGTGCAAGTTACTCCTGTAAGGTGTAAATATGTTTCAGTTAAAATATGCTTGAGGGACAGTATATCCCAAATATCACAAATATCACATGACTGTGCCACACACTTAAATGTGTTTTGGACAGTATCAGAATGTATCATATTATTTACACACGTTTATATGTGCTGTTAATAAAAGAAGAAAGAAGATTTTTGGTGACGTCGATTTTCATCCAAACAAAGTGTTAATTATTTAACACAAAATGAATAACCCCCTGGTAAATAGGGGTGCGCTTATAATTTTTTACAAATACTGACCAAATGGTTGAGAAAATTGTTGGGTCTATTTGAATCTGGAATGCAATGGAAATATTGAATTAATGTTAATGTGGATCCACTTCGATAGCTGCACTGTCTAAGGTGTCACACTTGCAATAGGATAGACTTCCAATGATGGGGAGATTGGTGTTCGATCCTAGTCAGGAGTACTGAGGTGTTCTTTCCCATAATGTTTTTCAATATCCCTCCCCAAAAATATGGGTACACTTCCTCCAAATTTAACCTACCTAATCCCTAATACATTAGAGTAATTATTACATAGGCGAATAGCCTAAATGGGTAGTAAGACGCGGTACTAAAATAAATTTCATCTGGAAAATCAATTTTTTGATAGGAAGCCAAATATTTAAGGGATACTATTAGATTTGGCTCTATTTATTTTACTTAATTAATTAGGGGCAAATTAATAATAATGCATGTCCACCCCTCCCCAAAGTTGGAGAGTCAGACACGTCCATGAGTAATATTATCACTTTTCAAACTATATATGGTTTATCTTTTTCCCACCATAGACACATAAATAACAGAGTCCTCCACGAATTTCTGTTGGGCAACCAACATAATTAATTACCTCGTTCCAAGATTCGTAGCTTCCTACAATGTGCTAAGAACGGAACTACAAAGGCCTACACGAAGCAGTGTGTTGTGTCTACTTAGGAGTCCATCTATAAGAACATTTTCATACCAAATGTGAACTTGCAACAAAAAAAAAGAGCTTTCTACTTTTAAATTACTGTTTATCTTTTGAAATGACATATACATATTTTAAAATGTTTACTTACTTATTCTATGGCTTTAGGAACTCAAAAGTTCATTGCCGCACTTAAAAAAGTAAGCCACCTATCCCTATCTTGAGCTAGCTATATCCAGTCTACCTCATTACACCCCATCCCTATCATTTACTAGTTCTATCCAGTCCACATCACTACACCTTATTTCTATCTTGAGCTAGTTCTATCCAGTTCACCTCATGACACTCTATCCCTATCTTGAGCTTGTTATATTATTTCTAGGAGAATCTAGCTTTTCATTCTTTTGTAAACATTTCAAATAAAACTGTTTATAAATAAATGCTGAAGTAATTGTATGAATGAAGGAATTAATGAAATAATGTATGGAGGTAATCTAACGATTATATTGGAAATTTTAGACAAACATTTTGTATTCACTATTGTTAATACAATGTGTTTAGTTTAATTGGTTAAGTGTAAGACCAAAAAAACTAGCCTTAACTTCGCCAAAATGTTCCAAAATAAAGACAACAAATAAATAATAAATAAATAACCAGTCCACCTAATTACACCCAATTTCTTTCAGGTCCGTTCTAATGTTATCTTCCCATTTGCGTCTAGGTCTTTCCAATGGTCTCTTCCCATTGGGTTCGCCAGTCAGTACCCTGAACACGGTTCTAGATTCTCACATTCACACTGGATGTTCTGTGCACCGTAATGCACGAGATTTGAACATCCTAACAATGTCTTGTGATGAGTACAGGATATTTAACTCATCATCATGTAACCTCATCCACTCCCCAGTAGCCTCATCCCTTTTAAGGACCAAACATCTTCTCAAGCACCTTGTATTCGAGCACTCTAATTTTTTTTTATATAAGATAAGGAACCACGTTTCACACACATAGAGAACAACCGTTAAAATTACTTTTTATTTTAATTAATCCTGTATACATTTTCCTTTCTTTTATATGAGAAAACATTCCTTCTTCCATAACACAAAAATGTCAAAAAAAGAAATTTAGCTTTATACAAGGCAGTAATAGTAAATTATATGTCTTTATATAATTATATAGATACAGCGCTTAACATCTGAAAGCTTTCAAATTTAAAAAAATGTGCGTGTAATAGCAGAAAGAGAAGGTGGGTTGGTAACGTGCGTAGAGCCGGTGCCCTCAAGTAGCTGATAAAATAACAAGAATTCTCTGTAGATAAAAAACAAACACACACAAGTCAAACGTTTCTTCCACCCCTTAGGGCTCTTACTTTGTGATGTACTTTTTCAAGTGAATAATTTCAAGAAGTATATTGATTTTTATTGCTACTATAAAAATTATTTCATCGTTTCATCTTAAAGCTTAATTTTCTTTTTCATTTTCATCCAGAGGTAAAGTTGAACTTAGTTTTATATTAAATTACTTCATAAATTATGAAAGTTTACAAAGAAGATTTTTAATGGTTATCCATGCTTAAAATAATAGAAAGCACCGATTACATCATTACCTGTGTAGAGGAAAAAAGCTTGAATCATAGCTTTGTTTAAAGTTAAAATACGTTAGATCAAATTCGCTGAAAATTACATAATGTAATTCTTTATGGTTTTTAATTCATAGTATTTACTACTTTAATTGAAGATCAATCGTATTTTTAATAAGTATAATATTATGTATGGCCATAAAAGAATGTTTTAAAACACGAACAAAATATTTTATCTGGAAAAATTGAAACAGATTCTAAACTAATAATTATTTGTTAGGTCTTTGGTTAGTATTAACTGTTTTCTCTAAATGTGCGAACTTAAAGGAGCTTTTTTTTAGGCATTTGAGTGAAAGTTATAGGACATCATTTATTCGATCACTGTTCCTGAGATTGCGATCTGTATAATGAGGCATTTCCTACGACTTGCCAAATTCCCACAATTTACAGCTGAAAATTAAAATCCTTACATAATTATATAAATAATTCCGTAAGGATTAATATATTTACATATATGTATTTAAGTGAGTTATAATTTGCCAATGATAAGTTTATTAAAAAGTTTTAAGTGATATTGGTTGGTATCTAAACAATAATTTTAAATAGTATAAAAGATCAACATTATATTGACAGTCATTTAACTACTCGTGGGCCTTTTATATATTACGAGGAAAAGGTAACTTGTGATCCTCATTCAAAGGGAGAAACCCCAGGCGCGTAATATTACATAACGTGAATGCATAAGCTTATTCTCAAAACACATTTTATAAGAGACTGATTTATTTTAAACATAATTATATAGATAGCTATTAATAGATAAATATAATATACAATCTAATGTAAATAACAACCACTGGGTCTAGATATATTATTAATGAAGTTGCTCCTTGGTAATTTTTATTACCAGAGTTTGCCCGCAGCTTTCCTCACGCTAATGTACGTTTTAAATACATTTTCATTAAAACAATAACGTTTATAGTATAAGAGTTTGTAATCTTCTGCACAGAGAAGAAATCACGTAACGTGTTATGTAGAAATTACCATGATGGAAAACTTTGGAGTTGATAAAATGTCTTTCTTCAGGGTCAAAATATTCAATAGAGGGTATTTATCTTGGTTTTAATATTAGACACAAAAAAATATTGTTATTAATTTGAGGAAATGAAGGCCTCTTTGTAAACGACGTCAGTGGTTTTATCACCAGGAGAGAGCATTTACAGGTTGCTGCTAGAACTATCACGGGAACACGTCACATATTATTATCCACGTGAGAATCAATTGAAGCGAAGCTCAACCAACGCTTGCCACCTTCAGGGTCTGTCCTTGCGCTGTGTTAATTGTCATCACATGTCAAACCTTGATAGTAAGTTGCATGTCTTTTGAACTTGAAGGGCAGGTCTGATGGAATCATGGGTATTGTTATCAAGACCCCGGAGTGCAACCTGTCATGACAGTCACCTCTATGATAAAGTTTTGCAGACTGTTTACCTGCATTACACAGTTAAGGTGGGTTCAAATTATGCGGCAAAATAATGGGTGCTCAGATTTTAATTGAAGAGCGTGGATTACTAAATGGATTAAGTAAAATGAAAAATTAGATCGGATGGCGCTTCGAAAGGGTCTAAAATGCAGTCGTTAATTATACTAGCCAATTCATTTTTAGAGATAGAATAGTTTGTTCCTGGAAACATTAAATAGGCTTGTTTTGCACTAGATTAATATCTATATGAATAAATGAACTTATTTTACTTTACCATCGTGCATATCTTAAAAGAACACTTTTTATACTGTATCTCGAACACTATGATACCTTTATGTATACAAGTTGTTCTGTGCTCGATAAAGGCTTGTTTATATTCAAAATTAGTAATATAAATGTCCAGTCGTTTGTTGTTTCTCACAATTAGTCTCGCTAGAGTAAAAATTCGTACAAATGGTCGGTTAGAAGAAGACACAAGTCATTCACGTTCTTGTCAGACAGATACCCCCACAATTTGGTTGTGTTCACTCTAAACTGCATTAAAAATATCTTCATTGAAGTCCAAATTGTATTCCGATTGATTTCTTCTGATTCTATCGTTAATATTTTCCGACATGTTTCCCTCTGATCCAGCAAAAGTGCGATAGGATCTTTCACGTGAAAATTATGATAGAGGACAATTATCTGAATCAAGTATCTGGAAGAAGTGCTATACAAAATGGCTGTTGAGTTTTGCTCCAGTGTGTCATACTCTAAGCATTCCAGTGCTTTCCAAACAAATCAGTAGGATGCGTTCACTGTAAGTAAGTTTTCAAATCAAGTTGGAAATGATGACATGGAGCCGCATTCTCACACAATAACACAATGTATTATTCGAGTGTTCGGTACATACCCGGATGAGGGTATAATCCTTTATTACTCCGTGGAGTATCTCAACAGAAACATCTTGGTTTAGGCACTGGAATTTCTTAATTTTCCAAGCGTTATATGAAGCAACCTCATTTTTAGTAAAGATTTAGGGGGCTCGAGAAAAGGTCAGATTTTTTTTGCAGTTTTTTTATCAAACCCTTTTTTGGGTCAAAATAAATCAAATATTGCTTCAGTAGAAACATAGTGTCTAATTTTCTTCACACGGCGACCCTAATATTTTTTGAATATCTGTCAAGGGACACCCTGGAATTTAATAACAACTTTTTACCTTTATTTAATAATTTGGTCCTCTAATGTCACTTTGCTCATGACAGATATTCAAGAACTGTTGATATTTCCCCATGAAGAAAATTAAACTCTAGGTGTTGCTGGAAAAATTGCAAAAACACTCGCCTTTTCACGTGTTTCCTATAGCCCCACTTTAGTGGCGTGTGTAACATTGGTTATTAGTGAAGTCAGTAACAATCCTTGTTGCAAAATATATACACTGTACATTTTATAGATGTACAGATAAATGAATAATGGCCTGAATAATCCTAACTGAAATTGTTTCATCTCAGTGGTAAGGTTAATAATAAACGTTACTTGATCACAGCCCTTAATGATTTACTTAAATACATAATTAGGGCCTGTCTTATGACTACCGGATAAATATTGCTATCGGGAGGTTAAAGTTAAACACCAGATACAAGTTATCAGCCACTTTAATATTGGATGCGTATTATGAACTGAATTTATCTGCCGGATAGCTATCTGAAGGATATATATTTTTTTATGCAGAAAACGCAAGGTTGGTACTGTTTTTACTGGTGCGCGCATGCGTATAAGCCCTACTGCTACCGCTACCACCTGGCAAGTGGCTACAACGCTCAACATTTGTTAAATAATGGCGGCTAAACGAGTGCGAGTAAACAGATGGTGTCACGTGGGCGCAGGAACTAGGTTGTCTTGCAAGTACTAATTTCGGTGTCTGTCAAAATGTGGTCAATAGTTGGGTACAACGTTTACAAAATTTCACTTATTGTACTCATAGTTTGATAATTTGTTCTTATATAAATTTAACTCTACAAATAGTTTGTCAGTTTATATAAAAGTGTGAATTAAATATTCTAACTTTATATATAGTTAGAGCCTGGGCATGTGCCTACTAAACACACGAACCAAGATTTTAAGCTAAAAACAGATTCTAATTGGTAAAACCTCATGAAAAACAACGCGTCATTATGGCAACAGCCATTTTAACTTTCAAATAAAATTTATCAGATACTTAAACCTCCCTATAAAAATTTGATGGATAAATACATTTTATCTGGCAAATGAATGCTATTTGACAGTCATAAGACGCACTTTTAACTTATCGACCAGATAGAAATATTTATCTGCCAGATTAATATTTATCAAGGAGTCAAAGACCGGCCCTTAATGGATTTATTGAGTTTGCACAGCTCCACATTAATTTGTGAATCGAACACAGGACGGTATTTTGTGGGACTACCCAATGCTAAAGAACGGTACCTTCCATCGTCAGGATGACAACTACGGTATTTGGAACATCCATCATGCCTACAACATAGCTTTTTGAAAGCTCTTTGGATAATTATTGCTGCATTCATGGAGACGATAGATTCAAAAATTCCTTAAGGGCCGTGTATTATATATTCATTTACACTTGCATTCAGATGTAGATCGATGTTTAATCTAGAGTTTCTGAACTTATACCGAATCTATATCGTCGGGTCTGATTTTTTTTTCTCCTGAAGCCATAACAGTAGCTGAAGTTGTGGTAATCCTTACTTTCGCCACTCTACAGTGTATATACATCACTTGTTTTGCCTTTAACGTCATTGCTCAGCTGTTTGAAAATATAGATAATGTTTTATTATCTCATAACATTTATATAGTAATTCAACACAATATAAAAAATACCGCATTTCAATCTATTTAGTAGTTCTCTAGTTATAAGATAACATAATAATTACAGAAACTATCCTTTATTAAGATCAGTGTATTAAAAACAACCAACTTAACTAAATTATTATTTCTATTTGGATTTACTATTGAGATTTATTTTATTACTACTATTTGGATTTGGCGATCAAGTTATACAGATAAAGCTGACCGCACACTGGATCAGATAAGATGAGACAATTCATATTTTGAAAAGACAATCGACAAGACAATTTGTCTCTTGAAAATACATTCGATCACAGTGTAAAGATGGCGAGCGATGAAGAAATAGCTGCTATTCTGTGGTACATATTATTAGAAGATGGAAAACCTGATCGTGGCTGTTGGGTGCATCCAATTAACGCCAAAAGAGATTTACATAGTTTCATAAATTAATTACATAATTACTCACAATGGAAAATGCCACAAGAACAATAAAAACAACAAACCTCGAGTTACGTTAGAAGGTTTGCCATCAACTCACGCATGCGCGGATGGAAATGTCTTTAGCGAAAATATAAATTCAGTGTGCTACGACCAGACGTTTATTCGTCACTAATTGTGACTAAAGATTTATTTTGCCAAGACATTTTGTCTGGTCCGGTGTGCGGCCAGCCTAAATGATTAATTTTACATTCAATAGGAGAATCCACGCGTTTTAGTTTAACGTTTATTTTATTTTATTCGTTTGATCAATAGCCTAAAACTTTCCTGGTAAAAATCTACATCAAATTAAAAAACTGCATCACAATAAGTTAAGCGGTTCCATAAATCTTAGGCAATAGACATAAAGACTGACAGTTTGTTTTATAAGTAGTAGAGAGTTTGATTAATGGTTGATCATTTAATTTCATTTTCTCTAATAGTAGGTATACAATTTGATACAGATAGTTAATAGAAACCGCACCTGTGGGACCGTGGTTTAAACGTTCAGCTCATTTAGTTTTTTCAGCTCATTTAGTTTAGGTTTTTTTTTTTTGCCAATGACGGGAAGGTCAGGATTTGAATCCCGGTAGGATCTACCGAGGATAACTTTCCCTGAATTATTTCTCACTCTACTTTCACGCAAGAACTAGTATAATTCCTATAAATCCTACCTTCCTCATATCTACTCAGTCAGCATAGTTAAATGCAGATAGATAGGACGGGTAGTAATACGCGGCGCAGAAAAAAAACCACAAGAAAATCTATGTATATGTGGTTTTATAAATTTTTTAAAAAAACCTCTCTCTTTGAAAAACTGGCAAAGATTTAAAATGTATTAAACTGTTTTGGCATGATCCTATTATACTCACCTAAAGGGAAGCGTTTATTGGCTCCTTAAAGAGGATACACTGTAATACCTCTTGTCCATTGCCTTAATTAGTTTTAATCTAAACGCTTACTAACACTTCACCTTTCATTACATGTTTAATAACATTTCTGACCTCGTTGTGGAAGACTGCGTTTGGTCAAATAATCTTTAATAATCCCAAGTTGATGGCGGTAAATCAATAACTCCTTCCAAAATGTCTTACCACAGGTTCACGACCATTAACTTAGCTCTCTCCAGAACGTTTTAGTGACAGTTTTTGACGTGAATACGTCTTTAAATTTGCTACCATACGGGGGCAATCCAAAAAACCTAATGATAACAAAATCGGGGTATGATAACAAAATCGGGGGATACAGTTTGGTGTTGTAGTTTTGAATCTTTCCTCTACATCCAAAATTAAATTATACCACTAGATAGCTATAGGATCAAAGAGTTCATAACGATAAGCGAGAACAGTGACGCATCGCGTGCGGTGGAGGGGGAAGCCCCGCCATTTTGAGGTTATTTTGCTTCGTATCGAGATTTGCAATTAGTATAACTTTTGACTCGGAGAAGCTACGATGTTCTTTTAAGTCTTAATCGTCAGCTGTCGTCAAAATCTATCGATTGTATATAAAACATTAGTTTAAAGTAGTGACAGTGAATATAATAAGGTGTTGGAATAAAAAAATATTATCAGAAATCTCGATGTATCTTGTATGCCATTTGTGTCGTACTTTTCGTATCACAGATCTATAATTAATAAAGTTATATTGTAACACAATAATTATTTGTTTCCTTGCTTTTATTGTAAATACATGAATAAAAATATTTTATTTAAAAAATATAACCCGTTACATAAACGTATTCACGTACAACACACGGCCGTGTCCATGACACAGCCACACCCCATTTTTTTTCATTAACAGTGTGTTAAGGAAGTTTTGAATTTATTCTATTTTAGTTTCTTCTGTTAGTAAATTTTTGTTATCTCTTGTGATTAGCGATCTTTTGTTCTAAAGTAAGTATTCTTAAAGGCTTTATTTTTAAAATGTATTGCTATACAAAAAAATACTACTATATTTATTGGAGGTTTATTAATTGATGGGTAAAAAAATATCAATAAACACGTTAAATTTATTTTTACAATTATGGCAGTGTCAAAGTTAAGATTCCCAATAACGTTTATTTTACAACAAATTTTGTTAATCAAGTGAGAACAAAAATTAATGGCTTCCCAACAAAAATAGTATGATAAAAACTATTCAAGACTTCTTGGTGATGTTTATTCGCCTTGGTGGCGTAGTTAGCTAACGTGCTGGTTTCGTGTTGAGCTTGACTGCCGTGGACGAGAGATCGAGGTTCGAATCTCGGTCGGGTAAACTGTGCGTGGTTTTCCCTAAATGATTTTACACTCTCTCTCCACGAAAATGTGGATTCCCATCTTCTAAATTCAACCTTCCCAATTCTTAACCCATCAGCGTAATTAGTACTCAAGCGTATTACCCAAACGGGTAGTAAAATGCAGTGCTAAATATTATTATTGTTATTATTATTATTATTATTATTATTATTATTATTATTAACTCTTTGTGGACTTTCCACACCAATGGATAAAGCATATCTAAGTTAAATAATACATCTCCAAACAAATGTCGCGTCGTAGTGTGGTTTTCTGTAATCCTCATTAGAAGTTAAACTAGGACTAATGAGTTAAATTGACATTTATACCAGGCTCCCACAGACTCGGGTCATATACTACTCAAAGTCAAGTTATTTATAAAGTTTGAATTATTCACGCTTCGCAACATCATGAATTTATCTGGCCAGACTTAGTGTTTCACGCTCTCTCCTACAGCAGCGCTAGTGCCTGCGTTTTAAAAAGTGTTTTTAGTGGTGCATGTTTGTTTACTGTACTATAAGTGTTGTTACTATTTTTAATTTTCATTCTTTTAATTTTGCCCTGCCCCCCCCGCTCCCTCTTCCCCCACCTATCGCTACCCTACACACGCTACGTTACGCTAGTGAGGAAATTAAATACATAAGAACTATGATTACGGAAGATCAACAGGAAATACAAGATCAAAAATTAAGTAAATAGGAAAGAAGTTGGCATCACTGTTCCAATTGGCGAGGTTGTAGTAAAGCGCAGACTTCAATGTTAGGGAATACGTGATGAGAACACTAGAACAGTAAGGAGTTACTTCGATGGAAAAAAAAGAAAGGAAGAATACAAAGTGGAAGGCCGAGGAAACGATGGATGAAAACTGTGAGAGCAGAGGTGGAGAAAATAAGGTTTTAAATTGGAGGAACAAAAAAAAAAATTATACGACGACAGAAAGAAGGGCTGAGCACTTGTGTACCATACCCGGGTTTCTGGAGTCGGAAAATAATGGTGATGGAGTGAGTAAAATAAGAGGAAGGTATAATAGAATAGAATAGAATAGAATAGGAAATATACCTGAATTTGCGTGAAGGGAGAATGGTAAACCATTTCATATAATAAAAAATCAATACAAATAAGCGAGTTTCCAACCCTGAATTCCCCTTCACTAGATGAGCCGGTAATTTAATCCACGTGCCTGCCAGTGTGGGAAGGAATTATTCTTATTAATAATAATTTATAATGATTATATTTATTTTTTGAATCACTTTTTAGCTTCAAACTATTACGAGGGTAAAATGTACAATATGAAAAATGAAAAAACACCCTTGTGTAAAACAATACTTAATATACTTTTAACCCGCTTTGGTGGATTAATGGTCTAGGGCTAATTAAACTTTACTGCCGATAACGGGAAGATTGGGGTTCTAATCCTGCTCGGGGTATTGATGAGGTTTTTTTTTAATGTTTTTCCACTCTCCCTATAGGCAAATGTGGGTTAACTGCTTCCCAATTTTAAATTTATAATTCCTAGTACATTAGTGTAATTAATTCATATGCGTATAGCCTTAAAGTGTAGCTAGATGAGGTGGCAACAAATATTTATATATTTACTTAAAACAAGACGTAAACTGTTTTATACTCTGACTAAATTCCCATCTTCATCCCTCTAAAAATTGCCAGTTTTTAAAGCAGAACAGGAAAATAAATACGAATTTGCAAAGTCTGGCCTTTTGTTTCACAATGTTAAGCTTTCCACCGTAATCTCATAAAGAACAGAAAAAGAGTAATCCGATTTGCAAATGAAATATAACTATATTAAGAAGCGCTTAGTTTAAATAAAGTTATTTATATGTATTTTCTTATACATATGTCCACAAATTCATAATACAAGCATACAGTAAAGGTCAAATGAAATAATATCACATAAAAAAAAATTAAAGGTACATAAATGGTATTTTTATTCAAAATAACTTGTAAAACAATTCGTAGTGATATAAAGTGATTTACATCAATTTTAGGCATCAAATTTGAATCAGCACTCAACTTAAAAACTAAATTAATTTAGAGAAATCTGCTTTATTGGACGCGTGGTTTAAATTTGCTACTCTCATGTCAGACTGGACTTCCGGGGACGGGGAGACCAGGTTTCGGTCCCAGTCGGGTGCACTGAGTGATTGAAGATAGTTTTTCCTAAATGGTCTTCCACCCTCCCTCCACGCAAATGAAGGAGCACTTAATCTCAATTAAACCTTCCAAATCACTAACCCATTAGTGTAATTAGTACATGGGTTCATAACCTGAACGGGTAGTAAGAAGCGGTGCTATAAAGAAATTAAACAAGAACCGTTTCGGTGCTAGTAGGATTTAAGGCGCCCCTTTAGCAATCATCTGGACTGCCGATGACGGGGAGATCCGAGTTCGTGCACTGAGGGTGATTTTTCATAAATAATTTAACACTTTAACCCCACGCGAACGTAACTACATTTTTATATTTTTTACCTTCGTCATTCATAACCAATTAGTATAAATATGTGGAGAGCCCTTACAGATAATGAGACTCATATTATTATATTATTTATATTCTTAGTCTTTTTCTTATTTAAATTAAAATGAATTTATTCTTTTTTTGTGTGTGGGATGTGTCTATGTCTGTATCTTTGAGGGTTTATTTATATGTTTGTGTTTATTTTCGTAATATGTCTACTTTTATGTTGTTTATTTGTATGTATGCTGAATATATTCTTGACTCTTCATCATGACGTCTAATAAATTTCAAACAAATCAACATGTATCCCTTCCGAGACAAGAATTGACATGTTCCTTCCTTTCACCTTTTATATCTTACCCTAAGTTTCCTTTATTTGCGCATTTACTGTTGATCTAACCGTCTGGCGCTGCAGTCAATGTCTTGACATGTTCCTTCCTTTCAGCTTTTATATTTTACTCTTATAATGTTAACGTAGCTGAGTTTTATAACAAATATCAAATACATTTTTGGTGACCTGGTGATCTAGGGGTAAGGTGTCAGACTCCTGTGCTGGGGATCCGGGGTTCAATACTTGGTCCCGGCACAGATTTATTTCTAAATGTTGAAATCTAATATTTAATTAGATATTTCAAGTCTGTTCATTATATATCTAAGCTTTCTTCTTCTTTCAAAACATTTTGAAGATGCTAAGTTTATTGTGGGCGTTGAAGTTGAATCGAAGGAGATTTGTTCTTTTATTTCGACATTTTAAACCTTCGCACACCTATACTTTAAGGTATACATAATTTATAAAAATACTGTAGAGATTTTATATTCCTGGTTGTTTTACTTTTCATAAATAATCTTAAAAAATTTTCTTGCTTTAAAGTAGTAAAAATCTTACGTACTATTTTTAAAATGTTAAATAATTTCTTAAATTATGATGCTCTGTTAGCAATAGACTTCAAAATATGTTTTAAATGAAAAGTAAAGATAAATACAACATAAATTAACAATTTATACTACATATTATAACGATAAAACTATACTAAAGGATAAGGCTAGATTAAGCAAAAACATTTTCAAAGAATTCATCCTTTGAAGTTATTTTATAGTAATAACTTCAGTTAAATTCTCTAAAACGCACATATACATATACGTCTGTTATTTAAGTATATCTGTACATATACATATTTATAAAACCAACATTTATGAAAATGTTAATAGTGCAACATGAAGGGTGACCTAGAGCCCGAATTTTTATGTAATTAATACATGTTTTAATCCTGCCAGCTAGAAATGTGAAAAGCGAAATTTCGGTTAGTTAGTTTATTTATGACTGTATTTTAGGTTTTAATTTTAAAAATGTTTAGATATTTTACTGAATTCTACATATTTTAGAAGATTTTACATAACATTAAATATTGTTTGTGTTTCTTTATCGTGGTATTATTTTTATGACTTCCTTGGGGAATTTACTTTTAAATGATTTGTCACTAATTTTCAGGCAAAATGTACTTTCATAAAGGAATATATTCAGTGAAGGGATGGCAGTGAGCAAAGTCTAGGTCTGGTACGCTGGCTCATCAGAGAGGATTACAGTTGCCGTAACGTAACTTTGTGTCTGACGATTCTCGTGCTGCGAAGCGGAGAGCGTTAGGAGTTGAAAGTGGCTTCAACAGAACGTCTCTCTTGTGGCGTGTTAGATTGTAAACACAAATCAATGATAATAATGCTTGGATACAATTAGTTAAATTTCCATAGTTTTTTGTTCGGGAGAAGAAATATTAAAGGCGATTGGCCCTTTTCATTTGGCGTTGAAATGCAGAGCCATGGGCCTTCAAGAAGTTTTATTGTTTTGCAACTTTCTTTTCGGAAACTTTTTTTCAATAATAGAAGCATGTTGATTAAGTTATGATTTTAACAGTGATCAAATATAAATAATTTTGACATTTTTAAATAAAAAACCGCCAGTTGCATGAAAAAGATAAGAAAATGTAACACCTAATAAAAATTGATACATTATCTTAGAAGAGGTGTTGAAAATATTACTATAAAAATTTCACTCATTCTCGAAAAAAACTAATATTTTCAAACGTATGATTTGTTCGCAAGTCCCGTCCAGTAGCTAGCACCATATATTGTTTCCGAGATCCATCTGTTCTTGTTGGCGCGGAAGGATAATTTGGTAGGTTGTGAAGCCACGCCACGCCTTTCACCCTCCCTCCCACCATTCCACAAAATAGGTTTTAGACTTGCACTCAACAGGGCCAAGGGACTTAAAAAATGGCAAGGCAAAGAACAAATGATGAAAACACAAACCAAAATCAATCACGGAATTGTAATTTTAGGTATGTTACAATAATATGGCACGTAAAATGGTATTTTGAGAAGCAAACAAGATCAACCATGTATATATGTGTAAGTAATACCACCCAGTATATCGATATCAAACATTTAACTTCAGACCGAAGGAAACAAAATTCTTGGAAACTGACATTTGACTTTACAACATTTGGGGTGGTCTGTTGTTCACTTTTTTCAAAGAGCTCCGGTAAAATGTTTTTCTTTTACATTCATCAGAAACTTTTAGCCATAAAATTAGGTTTAGTTTCAAATATGTATGTATGTACTAACGGGGGGAGAAAAAGTTTATTCAATGTGCCATATTTTCTCAATATTACAAATTTTACCACATATTTTATATATTTTGTACATTTTACGTACATATTTTTACATAAAAATCTAGGCTCTATACATTATTTGGTCTCGTCAGCTCCCTTTGGTTTTATTATATTGCGTTGGAAAAATTGAGACAATATAGAAACCCAATTTATTGTTTGATACAAGCTGGAAAACGTTTTTTTATATGAATATAAAATAAATGTTTCAACAAGAATACCTGCATATGGTTCACCTTAAATGTGATATTCCAATGAATATTATTTCTCAATTTTTGGTGAAATTAGGTGTAGTTGGCTTTCAAGAATCTATTTTGGGACCTATTTTATTTCTGCTACATTTAAACTAGTTATTCAACTATATTAAATCAGTCCAAATAGAATTTTTACAGATATCTCATGAGTCATTTAGAGTTAAATATAATACAGATTATTTTAAAACAAAAGTCAATAAAGCTCTTATAAAGCACACATTAATTAAATCGGGTGGCTTAAAGATATTTATTTACTTGTAAACGTTTTAAACAAATGAATATCTACCCCAAATGAGTAAATAAATGTAATATTTACGGAAATGTCGGTATGGAGGTAACCACATTTCCCCAGGACAAGGAAATTGAACCCGGGTCCAGTGTTCAGATCAACTAATTTAAATTAATTTGCAAACAAAACAATACAAATAATAAATACAAACAGTATTTACATTTGTAATACATTTGGCTTTATATTATCAACTCTATATTTGTATACAATGAAAAATCAATTTTAAAATAATGACGATGATAAATTAATTAAAAATAATTTTAATTTTAATGTTTATCTAATAATGATTTTAATTATTTTAAGAGGAAACAATATGTTAATGAATAAAAGAGTTCTTTTATAAATTTTTTTCATCAACAGATCTATTTTGTATTGTTAAAATAACTAAATTTGGAAAATATGCCATGGACAGTAGTTCACGCCTTAGAGAAATTACTCAGTACGCCAATGCACTAATTACTTAGCTATACACTCTCTTTTGCGCCAAAAAAATATACATTTTCTATTAATTTCTCCCAATAATCTACTTGTCCTTAAAACTACATCGATGGAATCTTCAGCGACTTTGAATAGGGCATGTATACTGAGGACTATCGTTAATGCAGGTAACTTTGAGCAAATCAGCTTCAAAATAATAAAAAATATCTCCTTTAAATAGATCTAGCTACAGTTCTTTAGATGTATCTAAAAAAAGAATTCACAATTTCCTCTTAAGACACATTTTTCAAATATATCACACCAAATTATCAGGAAATAATTAAACATCTTATATAATTGTATAATATTCCCAGTCATATAAATTACACCTTAATATAATACAGAATACATTGCAAAACCTAGATGAGACTTAGTTGCGTTTTAAACATTTGTGTGATTAATGTAAACATTTACGGCATTGCACCAGTAGATAAATATTGTTTTGAAATTGAATAGAATGATCAATATTTATTGTATGTTTAACAAACCATGTAACAGAGATAAAACCAACAAATAATCTACGAACATAAATTGCTGTAATGAAATAAATAAAGATTCATCTTTTAAAGTTTTAATTTCCAATCGATGTGTTTTTACCTAAAACGTTCGGAACAAGCTTTATTATAAAACAGGGCTATCTAAAGTAACTTATAAGTAGTAGTTCATCAAATATTTAGTCTTAAAATTGTGACAATCTAAAATAGGGTATGACTTCTTTTTCTTTGGATTATTTATGTACACTAAGTGTACTAAAATGTATATATGTAAATTAAGATGTAACTAAATAAGTAGTTCTAAAGTAATAATACATTACTGAATAATAGTAGGGGTTTTAAAAACACCCTATAGTAATCAGTAGAAAATAATATGATAAAGGTGATTATAATATAATCAGTTCACAGCAACTTCTCCAAATATTCAATTGATTTCTATTGTCCAACACACAAAACAAACATGAGAAACGAATGAAAACCATATAGGTATACCTCCACCAATTGTCACATGGTATAAGGCGTCACGCTCGCAATAGTCTGGACTGCCCATGACGGGGAGATTGAGGTCAAATCCTTGTCGGGTGTAGTAAGGGTGTTATTTCCTAAAGGATTGTCTCATCTACCTCCACACAGATGCGAGCGCAATTTCTCTAAATTCAACTATCCTCATCCCTACCACATTGGCGTAATTAGTGCATCCCTTTCCTCTCATACCCCCATGTCTCTCTAGCCGCTTGGGATGTACGTATTGCATATTAATTACTCTAATGGGGTAGGGAAAATTAAGGTAGAATTGAGAGAAAATGCTCTCCGTTTTGAATGGATGAAGAGTCAAAAAACATTTAGGAAAATACACTTACAGTAGCATATTATTTGGGTTTTTTTAGCACCGCATCTTAATACCAGTTTGGGTTAAACGATTATGTACTAATTACGCTAATGGTTAGGAAATGGGAAGGTTGAATTTAGAGGGAGTGAACCCGCATTTGCGTGAGGGGAGAATGGAAAACCGTTTATGAATAACCACCCCCAGTTCACCCTACCGAGATTTGAACCCCGATCTCCCCGTCCTCGGCAGTCTAGCTTAACAAGAAACTAGCGCGCAAGAAAAAAGTAGTATCATTTGAGCGCATGGACTCGAGTACGAAGAATATAATAGAGGAATTTTATTTCTCCCGGCTTGTATTGTAGTCAGTGTCCCCAACAAATATGTCAAAAAGTTAATTTGGGTTCCCTAACTGATAATTCTAACTTCGTCCTAAACATTTCACTATAGTTCTTAATTTGTTTACAGTATATTTAGGATAATTTTTAAAGTTTGAATGTTATCGAAAAACAGAGGATCAGCCTTGTTTCTTTAGAAAACATCCTAACTTTAAAATTAACAAGGGAAGTCTTGTTTCTTTCAATAACACCCAAACTTTATAAATAACAGGGGAAGTCTTGTTTCCTTAGATAGCATCCTGACTTTAAAAAATAATCCTAAATATACCTTAAATACATTAAGAACTATAAAGAAATATTTAGAACGTAGGTAGAATTATCAGACAGGGAAGCCAAATTAACTTTTTGACGTATTTGTTGGGGACACTGACTACAATACAAGCCGGGGGGGGGAAGTAACATCCCTCTATTAAATTCTTCGTACTCGAGTCCAAGCGTTCAACTGCTTCATAACCGCCAGAATGATAGATGATGCGTGGCACGTAGCCTATATCTCTGCTCCATACCCTCCTCGACGAGAGATAAGTCCAAACATAACCACGCAAAGAAACTTTATGAGAAAACAAAAAACAAAAAAAAGAACCGGAAGGCTGCCGGTTCTAATTACTTTCCTCTTCCTTTTGTTGAGATTGGTCTATTTTGTTCTCCGGGTACGTTAGTTCTCACAGCGCCTGTTTACCTCTGAGATAGTTTGAGCGTGCTTGTTGTTGCTTTGTACATCTGGCTCTCACCTAGTAGCTCAGAAGTTTGACCCTGAGAAGTGTTTATATCCTTTATTAATATTAGCTGCGACGCAGTTTTTAAACAATTCACTTTACCTCGTCGTGTTACTTTGAGCTATCTAGTTTAATTCGTTGATGACTAGTATTTGTTGATTTTAGTTTTTTCCTTCCACAGTGTGAAAAAGAGAAACATTTAGAGTTTTAAAATAAAAGAGGATGTATGACTTGGTGTTTGGATGTTGTTGAAGCGAAGGCTGTATGAAAGGATAGAGAAGTGTGGATAACTTTAGTGAGGATGGATTTAGTACGGAGTTGTTTTTTGAGCTATGTCCACACTTTCTTGCTTATGTATATATGTATGTATATATGTATATATGTATATATGTATATATGTATATATGTATGTATATATGTATGTATATATTGTATGTATGTATGTATGTATGTATGTATGTATGTATGTATGTATGTATGTATGTATGTATGTATGTATGTATTTTTTATAATGGTATGTTTCATACTCTGGGTCTACCAACGCTGTGGTGGGCTGATTGCCAAGCTTATAAAGTCTGATTTCCTGTGAGGTAAAATAAATACAACGACTATGTGGCTGGCGCGCGGGCTAGCTCGGCTAAAATACGTCGGAGAGTACGAAGAAATTAAAGTTTCGAGACCACTGGGGATAGTGATGGGATTTCTAGTCTAATAAAATTTCGCATAAAACAGGGTAAAGACGATGACTTTTAAAATGATTATATACATATTAAAATAATAGTAAAATTATTGTGTTGGGTTTAAACTATATTTGTCGGGCGCCACTCCTAGGAACTACACTTAGGAGAAAAACACAACTTTAGCTCGGCTAACTCTTGAGAGTGGTACGACGACTCCTAAAGCTCGAGACCACTGGGTGTGTTCGTGAATGCTTTCTGTACGATGTTATGTTAATATTTAGTGATATTACTCTACCTACAACAATGGTATGTTCAAATTCCCTACAAGAGTTGAAGGAAAATACATAGAATATAACATGAACTATTTAAATAAAATAGAGCACTGAATGAATTGTACTAGTTTAATCTACAATAAAAAAATAATTATTGAAACGTTGGTGGGTTATTATTATTACTGTATTATTTCATTGTTTCCACATCCCAATCTTTCCTATTGACGTATTTATTAATCACAATTCTAATCTTATAAATTAACATAAAATATATTTTATTACATTTATTTTTGAACAAAAAAACACCTCATTATATCGTTAAATTTGGGAATTCAAAGAATATAATACCAGAGTGAAAATGTATGGAATAAACGTATATATTATTATTTAGGTTTTGAGTAAAACAAATAAACTATTTAGTATAGTTTACAAAAAAAATCAATAGTTGTATTAATATTTTTACATAATTAATAAAATATCAATTATTGATGTTCTAGAAGAGCTACAGTGTCTGAATTAATTTAGTTTGTCTCTTTTGAAAGTTTTAAATAAATCCTGGATTCTTGATGAGAGAGAATAACTATTTATAGTTAAAGATTTGGCTGGATCTCACCAAGAAATTATGTCCGTGTTGAAACAGCAAAAATATTTGATATTTGTTTTCTCTTCTGAATTTCACTTACTTCACAATTTTAGGAAATCAACATTCTCTAGTTCTTTCCCAGATGCTCAGCTTTCTATTGATATATTTTTATTGCACTTTTAAACTGGGTTTCCACTTTTAAAACAAATTTAATCAGGAACCACACAGATTTGGTTCCATGTTTTAAGGACTCTGAAGGACGACCCTACTCTTCCTCAAATAATGTTCCAAGAATCAAATTCAAAAAACGTTATTTTCTTCAAGTCACTAGAGAGTATTCATACACCATAATAATCGTAAAAATGCTGGCCACAAAATAGGGGTGAATATAACATAAAATAAAATTTAATATAAAGTTGAAAATATAGAGTAATGAATATGAAAAATGTTTTAAAAATAATTAAAATCTCTACTTTCATGTGTCAAAATCGAAACGCGTGCTAGTTTAGAAACCCCTTTCTTTTCTCACTTGTTTTATTTTCTCCTTCCTTACGAGGCGCGCTCTTCACTTGTCACAAGTCCAGCCGATGTCTTGAGTAATGATGTCCGACTACGAAAATAAAGAGTTAACAAACTTCTTAAAAGGATAAATGTGTTCAATAAAGAGGTAAGTGTTCTTCCATAACTCAAAATTCGTTATTTTAATTCATTTTAAACAATGCTAGACAATCTTCCCTCCATAGTATTGTGGATGGACATAAATTGTATTTGTTATAAACAACAACATAGCGTATTAAGCAGCGGTCGATCTTTGAAACACATTTTAACTCACACAAAATAAATAATAAATTGTACATTATTTTACAAATTAGAAAAATATAAGGGAATATAAGATAGGGTGGCAAATCACATTACACTGGCAAGGCAACAATATAGGACCTGAACTTAGTACCATAATAACAACCAACAAAGTGCTTACCAAATATGGACTGCATCTGTGGTAAAATGAATTCAACGAACAGGGATCGTAAAATACGCAACTCTAAAATATTTAATTAATTGTAACAGGGATAAAACAAATATAATTTAAAATGATAAGTGGATTAATGTTTTTGTAATTAAGTTGTTAATGTTTTCCAACTCCAAAATCCTACCTGTGAGTACTCGTCTATATAAAAGTCTAGTATTATAAATAAATTATAAAATATCATAGTTTCTAAATATTAATAATTAATAAGAGTTTAAATAAAAATATAATTTAGTGTCCTTCATATTAGCTAATCAATAGCATTATAAAATTCAGTGAAGGAAAATAGTTATTGTGAGTTTTATACATTTTAAATGACATTTCCTTAAAATAACAAAAGAGAAGAAGTAGAAATTAATTTTCTAATTGTTGATAGTCTTGATGTTTTGAAATAAATAATTTGATACAATCTCATCCATTGATAAGATTAAAAAATAATACACCTATGTGCCAATTTTGCCAATTTTGGTTGCTTCATAAAAATTTAAGTTCTACACAACAATGAAAATCACATTCAATGCCCCACTGGTGAGTAGTCTTGCTATTTACACAAGTATAATTTACTTTATTAAAATTATTTATCTAAAATTTTACAATCTTCCGTGCACGAACACAGATACTTACCACATTAATGGACATTGTTGAAAAAAGAGTATTGATTTTTACTCTCTCTCAACACCTCGGAGAGAAAGTATTGTGATTGTCAAAAAAAATTGAACCCGAGATTTTGATAAATATTGACGTTTCATGACCCCCTGAAAAAAAATTGTTTTGCAATGCCTTCTGTCTGTCTGTCCATCTGTATGTCTATCTGTACCTCGGGCTGGAGCCGAAACTATTTTACCGATTGGGTTAAAACTTTGTATTTAGGGTTTTCATAAGGTTTTCCCCCCTCACCCCGCCCCCCCATGTTTATTTAAATTAGGCATTCAATCCTAAAATTAAGGGTAGTTTATCCGAAAGCCAAAAAGAGAAATAATAGATTTTCTCAAAATTCGCTCGAACGATTTTGATTAAGTTTTATATCTAGACACTGTTAATAATTATAAATAAGATGGCAGTTTTCATTGTATTATAAAAATGACTTTGAGGATACTTTACATAGGGGAAATTTTCCCTTTCTCGTAATTTCTCCACAACTGTTTGAGATATGAAATGACTTACCACTGTAAAGTTGTAGTACTTTTAAAGATATACATCTTTTATTTGAAATACATATTTTATAAAACCAATAATTTCTTAGTAATAAGCATATACATATATATATGTATATACGTATATATATATATATTTGCTTATTACTAAGAAATTATTGGTATATATACTTTTTAATTCAGGTCTTCGAAAATGAATTTGCTTCTTATGCTCTTTGGAGGACAAAGATGTTTCTCTTTTCTCAATCTTTCTGTAACAGTTTTCCTAGTTCCTAATGTCATAGAGTATATTTATGATCTTTGGTGTAGTGTTTCTACAATAATCGTTGGGTCTATTATTTATTTTCACGAATCCTTCGAGTTTCTAGTAATGTCTATTTTAAAATATAATTGTGATAAAGTATGTGCGATAGCCGTACTATTTATTTTAACAAAGCTGTTCCAACCAAAACATTTATTTTCCCCCAAGGAAATAATTTCTTTCCAACCTCACATTTAAAAGGTACATATGTAATTAGCTCACGGGAATAAGGTTTGTTTACAATAAGAATACAGGAGAAGGTAAAAATAATATCAGACCTAGTGACAGGGAGGTTGGGGATCGATTCCTGATCAGGTTAACTGAAATGTTGATTTTACCAAATGATTTAACATCCTTTCTCCATGCATATAAAGGTATATTTAATTAAATTTCTCCCTTTCCTTATAACTACTCCACTAGTGTAATTAAATGCGTATAGCCCGGGTGGGTAGTAAGACGTGGGGCGATTAGTGCTATTAACGATTTAATGTAAGCAGCAAGGAATAATAGATTTATCTTATAAGAAATGCTCTTAGATTATAACTTCTTTTTTTACATCCATTACTGGTTCCAGCCTGTGGCCTGGGTCAGTTTTTTATTCAAGGCATTTTATTTTACACTACTGGCCTGCCAGGCCTGACGTAGCTTCATATGCCTTATAATCTAACTTAAGACTAGGACAGGCACAACATCTAGTCCCCAGCCGTCAATTTATCAATATGAAAGTGTAAACCCATATTTTCATCAAACTGAAGCGAGAACCGAACTCGGGACCCTTAGTTCAATAGACAGACACGCTACCGACTGAACTAAGGTGTCGGATTAGATTAGCGTTAAGATAAGACACTAATAAAACTACAGTGATACCCACTTCGGTGGCCACGTGGTCTAACGCGCTAATATCGTGTTGGACTAGACTGCCGAACACGGGAAATTCTGAGTGCAATCCCGGTTGGATGCACTGAGAGTAGTTTTCCTAAAATAGTTTTCCACTCTCCCTCCACGCAAATGCGTGTGCACTTCCTCTAAATTAAGCCTTCCTAATCCCTTAACCATTAGTGTGATTAGTACTTAGGCGTATAACCTGAACAGGTAGTAAGACGCAGTGCTAAAAAAAAACTTCAGTGATACATAAATGTTGTGAACCATTCCTCAATCACCCGACCTGGATTCGAGCCTCAGCCTCCCAATTAACGGTAATCATATGCAATACAAGTCTAATGACTTGGGGCACTTGGTCACCACTGTGGGTAAAAGCTTTTGACAGATGTTTGTTAGAGAAATATAAACTGTTACGCTTGTTGACAAAGCAAGCATGATGCTTTTATTATGTATTCAATGTTCTCGTCACCGAGAGAAATATATCATGGAGGAACGCTTTAGAGTGGTACGGTACGTATTATATCTCGTTTCTCCAACATTCCCTCGCTTCCCAGAACTCACCTTAAATTTCCTTCTTCCAGTCCTTTGTAGAATTAAATCGCAATCGTCACAGAACCTCCAAAGAGGAGGACTACGACGGGAAAGTTCTCTAAAGAGTAGATGTGGAAAGCATTAATCTGATCAGCTCAAAGAAAAGAGAGATATAGTCGTATATTGGAACTTGAAGAAACATTTAATGGAATAAAATGTGTGGGACAGCAAAAGAAATGGATAAAGGGGAAGTTATAATGATATACTTGAGTAGAAAGTCCAGTGGGAATGTCGTTAAAAGCTTGTCGTGCGTTGTTAGCAGTTAATTTATTTTGCCCGGAATATCAAAGTTTACCGCTAGCCTCTACTTTGTCGGGTTTTTAAAGCTGGGTTGGAACGTGACCGAGTCACTGGGATGGAGTATAATCGGGCTTAGTTTTAAAGTGTAGTTCACTTCTAACGAATCCACNCCCCCCCCCCCCCTCCAAGTGGTATTTTTCGTGTACCTTCACTTCCCAACATTTAAACGCTACTCAGTCCAAACACTCTCGGATGAAAGTTGCTCACCGTCCGAGTAATACTCTGATTGGATGACGCCGTCCGATTGCACTCGGATTGGGTGTGTACATGACATGAGTAGCGTCCAAATGAATGCACGCGCGCTTCTTCTAAGTGCGCTCGGACCGAGCCTACTTTCAGCGTGTCAACCCAGTTTTTGTTTTAGAATTTAAATATAGCTAGTGTGTGTGTGTGTGTGCGCTCGTGCATCCAGTATTTTTTCTTCCGAACATCTTATCTGCAATAAGGCCTTTTTCCTCAGGGTGAATATTTGCTGGTAGCATTTCTTCTAAAAGCTTGGGATGAAGGAACCAGTGATGAAGACTGTGCAGATGAAAATGTTGCAAACTCTATTGAACCATCCACCTCTAAGGAATTGGACTACCAACCAACTGAGAAATTTTGACAGGTCACATTTAATACTAAGCAATAATATTTGAATTAATTGGTTCGTGACCTAAAGTTAGCCAAAGATCAAGTTTAACTCCTTGATTCCCGGTTACAGCAATGGAAATTATTTGAAGCAGGAACTAAAATAACGTATTGATAACACAGGGAAATGAAACATAATCCTAATGAATGGCACATATTTGTTGATGGATCGGAATTAAGTTTGAAAGCAGTTCTGCAACATAGTGAAAGTAAATATAATAAATATTTAAATATAGCTGAAAAATTATTGGTTTTATAAAAATATGTTTCAAATAAAAGATTTTTTATAATAAATAGACCTACACATTTGCAATCATAAGTAGTTTCATATCTCTAAGAGTTACGGAGATATGATAAAAAATTAGAATTTATGCATCAGACTGGAATCTAAACTCATTTTGACGAAAAGTTGAGGGTAACCATTTTGTTTGTAATATTGATCAATGCTTATAAATGAAATTTAATCAAAATCTTTAAAGCTGATTTTGATAAAATCAATTTTTTCTATTCTCACCCTTAAGGAAACTATCCTTAATTTTAGAGTTATATAGCCAATTCCAAAAAACCTCGGGGAAACCCTATGAGAACTCTAGATACCAAGTTTTAGCCCGACCGGTAAAATAATTTAGGCTCTATTCCAAGATACTGACAGACAGACGGCATTGCAAAAAAAAAAAAACACTTTTTCTGATTCGGTGGGGTCATGAAACGTCAAAATTCATCAAAATTTCAAGTTAATTTTTTTTACGATCACAGTATTTTCTCTGCCTGTAAGGTAGCGAAAAAGTAACAAAGATAAAATGTTTGTGTAAATTGATATTATTAATACAATTAACACAAGTCTATATAATTATTACTGTTAGCCATAGCTTAAAATTATGATTTCAAGGCCTTCTTAATTGTATTCGAGATACTACGAATTTAGAAACTCTCAAATAACAAAGTATTTGAGGGGTTCGAGGACCACTAAAATAAAGTTCGCGATGTCTTTATCGTACATGGGCTGGAGAAAATCCATTCACGGGCCGTATTTGGGGTACCTTTGATGTCTATTATTGAGATAAACTAATTTACATGTCGTGCACCAGACACAATCTGTTGGGTCACAAAATGAACTTTAGATACACTTGTTTAAAAAAATATACTACCACGTACAGAACTTGGCTTTGAACATTGATAGAGAACTCGTATCGGTGATCACATGGCCTATCACGTCACTCTCGTGTTAGTATGGATCACTGGTGATGGAGATATCGGGGCTCGAATCCCGATAGGATGTACTGAGGCTGTTTATTTTACCTTAATGGTTTCCTACTCTCCCTCCACGCAAATACGGGTACATTTCTTCACCGCTATTCCATAAGCGTGACTAATATATTTGTGTAACCCAAACGGGTACTAAGACGCGGTGAATTAAAAAGGAAGAGACCAAAAAAATTATATGTAACTTTTTTTTAACTAAAAATTAAACACAAGCTTTTGCTATTTTAGTTTACCTTTCATTCATGTTCACCAATTGTTAAAATATTCTCCTATTACCTTCCTCATCCCTACCGTCTACTTAGTCGTTAAATACCATTGTGTTCAGATGTATGAAATAAAGAAACTATGTACTTGGTTGTAATAAGTATAGTTTGCAGTTCTTATATTAATTATGGTTTTAATATAATAAAAAAACTAAGATTCAACTTAATAATTGTATGTTTGCCCTTTTTTGGTATTTTATTTTTAAATTGCAGCTTTCAGCCTTACGGTATTGTATAATTAAGTTTGATGTTAAGGCGGCCATCTTGGTAAGCGAGAAATTATCAATCGCTGTCAGGTCACACAGCTTAAAATGAAATGGTATGTGTCGTTTTCTGGAACTAGTTTTCTATTATGTCTAGGCTTATACTCCCTTTCGCCTCTCACCTACAACCACCCTGTAACGTGTTAGTAAGAAAGAGGGGAAAGAAACTAACAAACTTATTATCTCAAAGTAAAGAGGAAATTTCTCTATACCCGCATTGCAGAGAGAAAGGATATCGTTTTCAAATGCCCAGAACAAAATGCCCTTTCCTTCCCCCGGCCACCAATACAGTAGACATTTTTAGGGTCATCCAAGGGTATCTTAGGTCAATAGGCTTCCGTGAATTTACAGAATAATGTGTATGATTTGATATTTTGTGTCTGCTTGAGTGTAGCCATAGACACACACCTCCCCAGGGCTCAGGAAGTTTCTGGAATAACAGGAAATGGATCCTTGCTAGTATCAAGTTGTAAAATTGAAAATAACGCTGAGAGGAGAGCTAACATCCTTTGCATACAACTGTGCTTGTGCTCAAATAAAATATTCTAAAGTAAAAGATATCAATATAGCGCAGCTTGTTTGTTAATTCTATAATATAAAGAATTATTTGACAAAAAGTAAATAAAACTTGTCAAATAGAGATCAACATAAGGTATTAGTCATCGTAACTCAAGGCACTAAATTTCAAGCTTATATAAAAATAATAATATTTTTAGTTTTATCTATGGTTTAGATTATTAACTAAGGGGGCCGCTTCAGTAAACGAGAAATTCTCAAACAGACGTTCAGCTGTAACGCAATACTTAATTCTACGAGGTGTTATTTCAAAATAAGGTTAATGTCAAAATAAAGTCGAAAGATTTCTATAGGGCTCACTTTCCTAAACAATCCTATATTTTGAGTTTTATTAATATAAAAAATATGTGTGATAATGAGACATCAATTTATTTTCAATGACATCTACGGTAATTTTGGAAAGGCTCACAACAAAAAATTCTAAGATATTTGAGAACTAGGCCTAGCAGCGAAATTTCCTCTTTACTTTGACTTAGTAAGTTTGTTAGTTTTTCCCCCTATTTCTTATTAACATGATAAAGGGTGATTGTAGGTGAGGGGTGAAAGGGAGTATAGGCCTATACCTAACAAAAAACTAGTGCCAGAAAACGACACATACCATTTCATTTTAAGCTGTGTGACCTGACAGCGATTGATACTTTTTCTCTTACCAAGGTGGTCTGTCGCCTTAGCATCAAACTTAATTATACAATACCGTAAGGCTGAAATCTGCAATTTAAAAATAAAATACCAAAAATGAGCAAACATACAGTTATTAAAACACATTGAACACCATGCCTGAGCTACAATCGGACTATCGTACATATCTTTTGTCACCATACCAGAGCTATACTCGGGGTCACTTTTAAATTTTTATATACACAAGATCCCGAGATTCCCTCGGGTATGGTGGTCTGTGAATATTTACTAAGACTGTCTTAGTTCATAAAAAATTCTAGATGGCAGCAGATCTTATACTATAAATAAATTTTATTTTTTGAAACATGCCATCAATTCTCTCCTAGCATATCTTTGGTGTGTAGCAAAATGGATCTCTCACACGTAAATTCGATTGACGATTCCAACATTGAATCAATATTATTAGATAATTCCGGCTCAGAACTTGAAGCTGATGAAATGGATAACCATATTGATCTGTCAGGTAATATTTATGTATTATATATGTATTTATATGTATAAAACTAATGACACATAATTAGGCTTAGTATTGGCTTGTTTATTTACAACAAAACATTTGTTTATGAATAGTTTTCGTTTGCACGTCACTTCCCCAAAAGAGAAAAAATCCCCAACAAACAAAAAATCTAATCCTTCTAGAGTGTGTAAGGTTTGTTCTGACAAATTAAATAAACAATGTGATAAAAGAGTAAGAAAAGAAACTAGACGGCTCTGTGAAAACTGTAACGTAGCACTGTGTGTGCCAAATTGCTTTTCTCTCTACCATACTAGAGCAAATTATTGTTAGACTGAAATGTAATTTTTGTTCACTATATTATGTAATTTTTGTTTATTGCGTATTTTGTAATTCATTTATAATCATTTTTCCCAGCTTTTGTAAGAAAATGTGTATAAATAACTTTTTTTTTTAGAATTTCACTTTGTTTATATACACTTAAAAAAAGTGTTATGTACAAAAACTACCATATGAAGATTTTTTTAAATATTATTTTATAAAGAAATATAAAGCCCATGTAGGATCTGAAAGATCATAAATGACTCTAACTATACACAGAAAAAAAAGTAGTATATTTCAACAAGTATTCGCACGGTAAAAATTCAATTCAAAATTCATAAATTTGGCCGGTATCTGAGAGCTCACCATAGAATTTCATGCCGATGTGTAATGTGTTAAGTTGAATCTTGAATTCCTTTTTAATACTATAACTATAATTAATATAAGAAAGGCAAACTATACTTATTATAACCAAGTACATAGTTACTTTATTTCATACATTTGAACACAATGGTATTTAACAACTTAGTAGAGAGACCCGCCTCGGTGGCGTAGTTGGCTAACGCGCCAGTTGTGTTGAGCCAGACCACAAAGGACGGGGAGATCGAGGTTCGAATCTCGGTCGGGTGAACTGGGGGTGGTTTTCTTAAATGGTTTTCCACTCTACCTCCACGCAAATGTGGGTTCACTTCCTCTAAATTCAACCTTCCCAATTCCTAATCCATTAGTGTAATTATTACTTAAGCGTATAACCCGAACGGGTAGTAAGACGCGGTGCTAAATAAAAAAATAAAAAAGACTTAGTAGAGGGTAGGGATGAGGAGGGTAATAGGAAAAAATGTAACAGAATTGACGCAAGAAGAGGATGAACAAACCATAGTTTTAAATTACACGAAGAAAATCCTCCCCAGTGCACCCGGACAATATTAGGACTCTGACCTTTCCATCATCGGTAATCCATTATATTTAGATCTTGACGTCTTAGACCACGTGACCATCAACGTGGGTAAAGTTTATAGTTGAACACTATCTAAGCTAAAGTCAGTTTTAAAATACCACTTGGTGCCATATAATAAATACAATAACCACCATCGTTAAGCGCGCAGTTTAAAGTGTTAACTTCATCTGGTATGTTTCTCCTCGCGTCCCTTTCCACACCTTCTTAAGGCATTTTTATCCAAAAATGATGTCCAATCCCCTCTCTGCGTAAATGAGGGTACATTTCAAATAATATATACGTTAATAATTCCTACAAAATATACGGGTAGCCTGGTCAGGTGGTAAGACGTGATGTACACACACAAAAACCTGAACCCAATAGATCCTCACAAGGTGCTCTATAAATTGTTCACTGTTCTAGATAAAACAAACCCCAGTTAGGGAAGTCTGCTGGACAAATGTGCCCCGCCCCTTCCGTCATAAGAACTCACAAACCTGAAGCGCCACTCATAAAAGTTCTAGCGTGAGGGTTCGGCCATACTGACAAGCGCGCGAGCGAGAGATCGAGCGAGCGACTGAGCGACTGGGTGGCCAAACTGGCGAGCGAGCGAGTGAGTGCGTGATTAGCAGATAGTACTTGATAGTTGTTGACAAGGAGGCAAAGGTTCGAATCTTGGCTCAGTTAACTGAGGGTGGTTTTTGACAAGTGATTATTGTTGTGGTTTTCTCATCCTCTCTCCATGCTAATGGTGATTCTTATTTGTAAAGGCCTACTTTGATAATATTGAAGTATTTTAATATATCAGTTTTACATACATATATATATATGGTTTATGATCTCACCAATTAAATTAGGCCGTTAGTAGCAAGTGTGCTAAACCTATCGATAGTAATAAAAATGTCAAAATGAGAAGTTTTCCTAGCACTCAATGAACCAACATATAGTAATATTGCCTATAGCCTGTAAACTATACTGTACCGGGTCAAGCGCGCGCGCTTGAAACATAGGACCAGTTCCATCTTTCAAGCGCGCGCGCTCAGTCGCTCGCTCCAGTCTGGCCACCTCTCATTACAATCAATGTGATCTATTTTATTTTTTAGTTGCTCGCCCAGTCTGGCCGTACCGTAATGGTCAACCGCAGAACTTTTTTCTCAAGTGATGGGACTGAGCAAGTCTGACATATCATACTGCCCCTTTTCACGGTAATACAAGCGTCATACCATAGGTGGCATGAGGAAGGGTAGTAATAAACATATATAAGACATTAATAAGTACTTGTGTACCGCGCTCATTGGTACTCAGTATTTTTCTCCTTCTTGGTAATGCCTATTGTATTAAAGCAGTAGAATGGTCGAACAGAAATTTATAAACGCCAGAAACCAGGTGGGTTTATAGCTCTACTTGGTGTGAGCTGTTTGGCAGTAGGAGAATAAATAGAGAGGAGGAAAATACAAATGACAATACAATCTTTGTTGTGACTGCCCATTTAAATTACATCATTCGATTCACAAAGATCCATTCTACGCTCCTATATTAGGTACCTTGTGATTTTTTTTTTTCAGAGCATAAAATGTTAAGTTTTATATTCCGTTTACAAGTCTATGTATTAATAAGACCATAGAAAAGGGTTTGTTGTTTTTCTACAGTAAACACCAAACTCTTGTACTTTTAAAAGTTGTATCAATATTTTTAACTTAAATGCAAACATCTCATTGAGAATATCTTTGTGCAGCTTTTTGCTTACCTAAACTATCCAACAGGACTTTCTCCGTTGTAGCGCCTGTTGAATCACGAATGTTATATGTTAGACGTGTATGTAAAGCTTATTGCCTACATAAATCATCTCGCGGCGCTCAAGGAAATGAAAACCCTCTTTGTAACCTCTTCTGGGCTATGAATGTTAAATCCCAAACGTTGCTGTGTAGTTTGGTTCCTATATAAGCTGTCTCGTGGTGCCGAATAGAGCAGTTTAATAATTCATATTTACCCATTGCTTGGAGGGAAATATGTTCAAGTTGTTGTGTTTTTTTTTAAATACAGGAATAACCGGTCTGAATCTTCAACTCGACTAGATTAAATATAAAACTATTTTAAAAGAAACCTACTATATTTGTTTAGAGAAGGTTTTATCATTTGTTTCTAACCATTTATTTTAATATCAGAACTGATATAATAGATTTGGATTTCAAAATAAACAAAATTTTTGATTTCCTGATATTGGTAGAAAGCACCTCCAAATATTTTTTAAGCTACATCTTGGCAGGAAGGTTCATACTGGCAATTTTCGTAAATAAAAAAAATTGTCTGAGTTTTACGATTAATGAAAGTTACTTCAAGCTTAAAAAACAATTTTGTAAAAATGTAGGTCTATTTTCAGAATTATTTTCAAATCAATATTTTTTGTTTCACTGTTATATCTTTAAAAACTCACCGAATAAACCTAAATGCATTAATATGGTATATCCTATCTTGACTTAACGAATATGTCACAGTTATGCAATGTCACTATATTGATTCAATTTTCACTTTGAGTAGGTTTTGTCACCTTTTATTCGAATTTTAAATAATTTAAAAACATCATATGCCTTCTAGAAACATTCATTATAAGGCCAATACAAACATATATTTTAATGAATAGAAAATTGATGAATAAAAATATTGACCTTGAATCTTGGCGATAATTTAAAATATTATTTTTCATTGCACTCAAGTCTAAAAAAAATGCATACATTTCAAATATGTTATTAATTCTTTCTTAACTTTTTTTAAGTGTTAAGTCTGAAAAGTGTTAAACCTACCTTTCTAAAGTGAAGTACTAGATTGATATTTTGATGTTGTATGTGGTAGGCTGTAATATTTTTTTAACAAATGTTGGACAACCTTGGCACCTATCAGATAAAATAAACACAAAAATTACCTTAATCCATGCTGCATACCAGATTTCCTGATACAATGTTACAATTTTAATTACAGATGTAAATGGTAGTTTTTATTCAAATTAATTAAACAGCTTTGTTTTACAGATAATATGTGAACAGAACAGAGAGAATGTATGAGGAAAATCGTTTATTTTATGCTTGACATCAATTTCAAATATTAATTAAACACGCTCCTTATTTTCCATCTATTATTTTATAAATCTTAATTAATATGCACGTTTTTCTACCTAAGTTTCCTGTGAAAAACATCACAACTTGAGACGTAATTAGCTAACACGTTAATATTATCGCTAGGAGTAGAAAGAATCCCTTATAGTGGTAATTACTTTAGTCAGCTAACAGGTGACTTTTCTTGACAATTTTCTTACTAGTGGACATGTCTTATTACTAGAAAAAATTATTAGATTTACCATTTTTAAACGTCAAGACATGCTATCTGAAGCTGTTGTAATATGACACTAATAATATAGTAAAATATTAACAAGGTTGACAGTAAACAAAAATTGTATTTTATAAAAGGTGCTTAAAATTTCCATTTGTAAGAAAATAATGGTATACACAATAAAGAGGCTAGTTTCAGGCCTAATTCAAGACCTTTATCGAGTCATCCATCCAAGTTGTAAGGCAGTTGTAACGAGCATTAAAGCTAGGAGAAACCTAATACTGGAGTGGTCTCGTTATATTGGTCTTAGTCTATCGTTTTACAAAGAGTGTTTTTAACGATAGTTCAATTCCCACTTTATTCCAAATGATCCCATTTGACTACCATTAGATATTTTAGTCTTTACAAAAACAATTATCTGTTTAATGTTAAGATGAGTAGGTAATTAATGAATATTCACCCTCTTCGGTGGCCCCATAGTCTAAAGTGATATTCTCACAGTAAGCTAGAATGCCGATTAAGGGGAGATCGAGGCTTGAATCTCGGTCAGGTGTACTGAGTGTGTTTTTCCAAAACAGTTTTCTACCCTCCCTCTACGCAAATATGGGTACACTTCCTACAAATATATATATATATATATTCCCACGCTCAGTTTAATAATATATAGGGAAAACAGTAAAAATGGTTACAACACCATTATACCTTAAATAACATCATTATTTATATTTAAATCTTAATGAATATTCTAATAGCTAATCAGGATTTGATTAAAGTTTTTGATTTTAAATAGGCAATATTGTTCCAATTTATGGTTATTAAAACTTATTTGTAAGATAATATAAGATTAGAACGTATTTTAATCATAATAATTCACTGAATACGAGTATATTTTTTAATGTGACTAGCATCAGTGGATACGCGGGCATGAACGTCACTATAGTTTTTCAGTCACCAGGAGGTTTAGAATCGTGTCTCGGCCAGGTGTAGTGAGGTGTATTTTTCTAAATTGTTTCTAACACTATATCCACTAAAATTTGAGTATATTTCCTCTAATTTATACTTTCCTTTCACCCTGACCCATTAATGAAAATATACAAATACCTTGTAAGGGCTTTAAAAAGTGGTGCGTGTTAAAAAATATGTGAAAAGTTACAGTTCTTATTAAATTATGTACCCTAAAAGTTCAAACATGTTTCCTCTTAATGTGGAAGACACATGAGTAATTTGTTCTTCATTTTTCGTATCACTTATTGACATTAATTAAAACAGCGTATTTAATTTCATAGCTCCCATTTTGTATGCTGGTATTCGTGAGCCAAATGTATAAACTAGCCGATAAAATATTTTTCCAAACTGAATAACTTTCACAAATGACAGATACACCCTTTTCAACCTCACCTTTGTAAAATGAAGGATAGAAAGTAATCCTAAAAAAAATTGGTTTACCTTGTTAAAACTTTCAGCATTCGTGCCTCCTGTTTCGGTCTAGAGATTACTTGGATAGACCAAGTGAGAGACGTAATTGAATTTTTATAAATTTGATCGGATATGTTAACATTTTCCAATGAATAAATATTATTCCTTAATAGACACTGGCACAAGAAGGTTAAAAAAGTATATATGTTTTCTTGGCAGTACGCACACATGACATGACACATGACGGCAAGTCCATTCTACAAAACTATACATGAGAATGTTTTAGGAATGACAAAATAATATTGATTTGTAGTTATGTTAAACAAGTTTTAAAATAAATATAAATGTTACTGAATATTTATCTAGTGTTATTTCACAAACCAATTCCTTAAATTATAATATAATGTATATATAATTATATATATATATATATATATACCACCGCGTCTTACTACCTGTCCAGGCTATACGCATATATGATAATAATTATTACTCTAATGGGGTAGCGATGAGGAAGGAATCATTTAAGAGCTATTCCACCCGCATTTGCATTGAAAGAGAGTGAGAAACTATTTGGGAAGAAAACACCCTCAGTAGACTCGACCTAGATTCAAACCATGCATCAAGTCAGTGTATCATGAGAGTGACGCCTTAGACCATTCGGCCACTGAAGTGGATAATATTGTTACTATTATGATATATTGATAAACCTATAAGGTATATATAATTATTACGTTTTAAAGTAATGTATAAATATTTTTACTTTATAAAAGCTGTAAGACCTCATTCTACTCTGAATTTTTTCGTAAAAATATAGAAAAATGTAACCCATCTCGGTGGCCGCATGGTTCAAGGCACTAGTTTTGCAATAGACAGCACTGCTGAATACGGGGAAATCAATGATCGAATCTCGGTCTGGTGTACTAAGGGGTTTTTCCAAAATAGTTTACCACTCTCCCTCCATGAAAATTCGGTTACACTTCCTCTAAATATAACCTTTCTTATCCTTAATATCAACAGCGTAATCAGTAAATAAGCATATAACCCAAACTGGTAGTAAGACTCGGTGCTATAAAATAATAATTAATAAACCAAATACACATGTCGATGGTTAAATGGTCTAACCCATTACTCTCGCACTGCCAATGACGGGGAGATGTTGGTTCGAATCCCAGCCAGTAGTACTTAGAAGGTTTTCCTTTTCTCCCTCCAAGAAAATGTGAGTGCACTTCCTCTAAATCAATCCTTCCTGTATCCCTAGCAAATTAGCGTGACTAGTACATAGCCTGAATTATTAGTAAGACATGTTGACAAAAACAATTAAACCGATTAATGTGTTTTGACTTTTCTAGAATTAATTTTTTTGTAAGTCGTGTTCTGATATCTTCAGTTCATTCATAAAGTACACGTTAAATATCCCAAATAAGTTACTTAGCATCTTTAAACTGGCTTTTATCGTGTTTATCTTAAATCTGTGCTTTTACTTTCTCGCTACCTTGAAGGTAGAGAAATTGTTGTGATCGTCAAAAAAATCGAACCCAAGATGTTGATGGATGTCAAAGTTTCATGATCCCCCGCACACTAAAATGTGGTTTTTACAATGCCATCTGTTTGTGTGTCCGTCTAACCCTAAAATTAAGAGTATTTTACTAAAGGGCGGAAAAAGATCAATTTTCTCAAAATTGGCTCTAACGATTTTGATTCAAATTCGTATCCAGGCGATGATTCATTTTCCAATGAAAATGATTTTAGGTTACTTTACAGAAGTGAAAATGTCCATACCTCGCAACTGTTTGAAATACTAAATGACTTATCATTGCAAAATTGTAGTACTATTAAAAATAAAAACTTTTATTTGAATATATGTTTATATGTTTCTGAAATATTGACAAATTCATTAATACAATTTTGTGAGTTTTGGTTGTACAGATATACTACTTGAATTTTAACGTAATAATTCTCTAATGCCATAGAGTAAGTAAATAAGTAAGTCTCTCAAAAGTTTATATTCTTTTTCCTTAAACCTCTTAGGGGAAATGTTTGTATATATATGATCTATCTCTATCATTTTAGATTAAATATTCAAATTTATAAATGAGGAATTTAATATCAGTGCGATCACCTAAAGGTTTGCAACCCCTAATAGAATTTCGAAAATGTTAATCGGAAGTAGAAATATTAATACGAAGTGATGAACCTTGTGGACCCAATATCGATCTTTTTTATTGGTCCAAATAGACAAATGAGGACTTTAATTCTTTAAAAATAAAATTATAGAATTTAAAACCTACAGTGAAAAAAAGTTTTACGTAAGAATAGCGCAATATGTGCTCGGCTTTGCTAGTTTATATTATTTTGTTTCACATATATCTAGAGTTTTGAGTAAATATCTCTATTTTTAAACAAAGGAACAGGAAAGTCCATGTGGAGTTCCGTAACATTTGTTTTTATTTATGATATTACTAATCTTTGAAGCGGTTATCACAACTAAGTTCGTAGAGTCGTTTTTTTCACCACTTCTTAGTACCAGTTTGGGCTACTACAAAAATATATTAATTATATTAATCGAACATGGATGAAGTAGGTAAGATTGTATAGATAAATATACTCAAATTTTTGTGGATGGATAGTGGGAAACCCTTTAGGAAAAAAACATCGTCTGTCCAGCCTACGGGGACTTGAACCCTGAGCTTCTCGTCACTTGTAATCCAATCCAACACGAGAGTGAAGCCCCATCCACCGACTTTGTATCTGTAAGGTTCGGATTACTCCGTTAGAGATCGACTCCCCACTAACAGATTGCACCGTCTACAGAGTCCATATCCTTAATTCCTTAGTCCTTACCATTCCATAGAAGTTGACTCAACTTTACCTTTCTAAGGACTGACTGCTAACGACTACCAATCGCAGCAAAGTAAGGATGCGCGCGCATCAAAATGAAAGCACCAGGGACATTATAATAGCAACTACAATAACTATCTCATGTTTTAAATACATTATTTGTGATTGCACTTAACTTACCATTCAAATATAGCTTATCCTGGACGTTCTATCAAAATATATTGTGTCGTTACTTTTGTTAATAATTGTTCAGCTGGGATATCGTCTACTTCTCAGATGACGTCTGCTTGTGCCTACCTTTAGAAAATTTTCTTTCGAAGAGTTTAATTGGACGCTATTTCCAACTTTCTCGTTATACTGCGTTTTAAACTGCTCTAGGATTGAGGTCAGCGCAACCGGAGTGGGGAGTGTAGAACTGTCACATGCTCGACCAATCCGTGAAGAGTAGTTGTCATAGCAGCCGAAGCACGTTGCCAGATTTCTTGACAGTCACTGAGTATGATTTCATAGTACTAAGATGCGAACTCCCGCTATGTGGCAACTATGCTTCCCAGCCTACCCACCACGAGGATCCTAAATCAGTTTGAATCGCAATATAGTTGTCACGGTCACGTGATTAAGGATACGGATTGTGTAGACGCGATTTCCATTTTTAAGACCATTAAGAACTTAAAGACTATAATTATGTTGAATTTATGGCATCTGTAGATGAGGATATAAGGCCTTCGATGATAGTATTAAGAGCTATTGATCATAGTGTAATATGTAATGAAGTGAAATCTGAATAATTACATGTACTCCAATTAGTAATAGATACTTTACCCACAGCTGTGAGAGTGTGTTACAAGACCTGGTCATTGTGGCACGCATGCTGGGATCCGAGTCTAGCTATTAGTTTATGTGGTTTGATGTAATTATTATGTATCAACAACGTGGTTGTTTATGAATTTAAATAAGAAATGTTGTTTTAGAGGAATTGCATCCATACTAGCACAGAGAGGTGACGGGAACATCACATTTAGGAAATTAATCTCCGATGCACCCAGCCGAGATGATAACATCAACTATTACATAATCAGCATATTAACATATTGAGATACTGGCGCCCTATACCATGTTCCCACTGATTGGATACTGAGTTGTTAAAAAAACCTTGTGTTAAACATACTAATATTATAATATGTAGTGTTCAATGTCAGGAAGCCAGAATGGAAAGAATGTTGGAAGCCAGAGATTATAGATAGTTGTTTTAACACGTCACCACATGCATGCATGGGATGCACAGAATTAATATATTTCCTTTCTTGGAGGACTTAGCTGCTCCCTGATTGTACATGAGGACAAAGTCATTGAGGAGATGTTAAACCCTTCAAAACGGCGATTTTTTTTTTTTTGAACGGGGACTCTCTCGATGCCTTTGGATGAAGACTGGTGTATATAATGTGTGTGAGCTTAATAACCGGGATACGAACGAGGTTTCCTTGATGCCAGGAGTGTCCCACCAGGCGTATTACATTTCAGCCACGTATACCTGTTATGTCCTGCTTTTAAGAGGGTATCGAGAAGGTATTGTTAGTTCCACATAACAGTTGGGCCACGAGCTCCTTCTTGGGGATTGTAACAAGGTGTACTGGTGTACTAACTCAGCCACGGATGTTATGACGCTCCATTTAGGATGGTTGTAAATGTTTTCTCTGGGCTCAATCTGAGCGAAAAAGACAAGTGGAGGATATTAAGACACAAAAAATTATAATCTAATTAAACCTAGCCTAAACAAGCTTAATATAATATAAGGCGAGAAGATTGGTGGGGCCGAATTCATGTATACCCGCAGGACAAATATTAAAAGTTATTAATCAATAAAAACCACGTTCTATGAAAAATAATCTTATTATTTTGTATTATTTCACTAATATGAATTTTTATTTGTAAAATGTGACTATAATGTGATCTAGGTCCACGCTTCCCACCCTGGATAGTGACTAATATAAATCGCACTACCCCCTACTCTATATTATCTCAATTTATCCAGAAAATAGACTAGATAAATTTACAAAGCGAAATAATAAAGTCGTTACCAATTAATTTACGGAGTGATTACCTTTATTTCCCATTCTAGCTAATTAAGGACTATGACAATATTCGTAAGGCGAGATTCCTTTGTTGTGGTCTAAGCTTTAAGAATACCAAGCTCTTTTTTAATTGGAACTATGAGTTCAGTAATACAGGGTTCAAAGTGTAATTAGTTTCTAGCTTTGCATGACCGCATAGGAAACAGTGGTTGAATGTAATTTAATCAAACATGTCCGCTAGGTATACCAACGCAACAGGTAAATATAATTATTGTCTCTTTTGAAACGGGACAAACTATGTTAGGGTTGAATACTCAGATGGTAAGCCTCATTCTGATCCCAGAGGTCACGAGTTCTAGATCTACCTATTGTCACTATTGTGGGTGGATTTTAACATTGAATCTTCCCATTATGTCTTCAATATAATAGAAATACAGTTCAGTCAATATACCATAACAATATATCACGTGTTTGGACTTAAAAACAAATAAACAGTGGGAATTTTTTATTTGTTAATGTTTATGGGGTTTATAATGACAAAGCTATTTAAACAAAAGACAAGTTTTGATTATAAATGACTCTAAACACTTTGAATTGATTGGTTCTAATTAATAAGTCAAACTAAATTCAACTCAAATAAATTTATGTTGATAATTTTATGCAACTTGATCAAAGCTTGAATAGAGCTGTAATTTATATATTACATTATTACATTTTTTAAATTATTGTATGATTTTTTTCAATGTTCGCCAACTTATTACATGTAGTAAGTAACGTTAAACTCCCAAAACAAGAGACTTTGACTTACGGTGAATAAAATGATTGGATTTAGTTATATAAAATGTTAGATTTAGGTATGAAATCCCGGCAAATAAATTATTATTTGAACTAAAAATAGTATCAAACTAACCTGGATTTGAGTTACATAGTTATTCTTCTTCTTCTTCATATATTCAATCTTGTGATTGGTTGTCACCCAGTCTTCTCTTCAATTCCTCTATATTCTCAGTCAGTCTCTTCATTTCCCTGTAGCTCCTTGAATAGACATCCGTCATAGCCCGTTTTATTTATTCCAATCTTGGTCATACTTTTCCCTCTCTTTCCCATTTTTCTTTCCAAGATGTTGACCAAAACTTCATTATTCCTAAATATATGTCCAATCTCTTCTCATTTTAATTAAGTTCCATATTTTTCTCTTTTCATTCACTCGGTTGAGCTAATAATATAGAAAAATTACTGTTAAGTTTTTTTATATCTAACTCTTTGCCTTTGGTCACAGTTATCAGTTATAAATAAGTATTTCAGAAACTTCTTTGACTTCTTTTACAAATGACCTTTGCTTGAGGGTAAGAAGTTTCGGACTGAGGGTTTTCAAACAATTTCAGGCGACGAAGGCAAAAAACTAAGATGTCGGATATATATAAAAATAGATATAGCTTAAATATTTTGAATTTTCATTTAAATCAACCCAATATTGATCATTATTCTCATTTAAGGTGCCAAGTAGTCAATTTCGTGAACATATTTTTTGTTGTTTTAATTCACATACTTGTTAAAAATTCAAGAAATTACACAATAAGTTTTAAACAATGTCTTGATAGCAATTTTAATGCGAATAGTATATGATCGTAAAACACGTCCCTAAAAAGGTTGGACGATGTCCCTAGCCATAACATCTGCGCGATAAACTAGTAAAAGAATGTTGCTCTTCATAGGATTATTCCACGTAAACTTTAGTTTAAAATATTATAAATCATTACTTCTTATTAATCAAAACAAATGTATTCATATTTTCTTTTTCCTATTTATCTTATAGACGTATATTTTAATGTAATAAAAATATATCAACGATACTGGTATTGGATAAGGTTACATGATGATGAGTTACATAGCCTGTACTTATCACAAGACATTGTTAAAATAATTAAGCCTCGTAGATTACGGTGGGCAGGACATGCAGCACGAATGGAAGAGTCTAGAACCTCGTTCGGACTACTGACTGGCAAACCCAATGGGAAGAGACCATTGGGAGGACCCAGATGCAGATGAAAGAATAACATTAGAATGGACCTGAAAGAGATAGGGAGTAATAAGGTGGACTGGATAGAACTAACTCAAGACAGCAATAGGGTGTATTGAGGTTTACTGGATAAAACTAGCTCAAGATAGGTAAAGGGTGTGATGAGGTGGAGTGGATAGAACTAGCTCAAGATAGGGTGTAATAAGGTGGACTGGCTAGAACTAACTCAAGACAGCAATATGGTGTATTGAGGTTTACTGGATAAAACTAGCTCAAGATAGCAATAGGGTGTATTGAGGTGGACTGGATATAACTAGCTCAAGATAGGTAAAGGGTGTGATGAGGTGGAGTGGATAGAAATAGCTCAAGATAGCAATAGGGTGTATTGAGGTGGACTGGATATAACTAGCTCAAGATAGGTAAAGGGTGTGATGAGGTGGAGTGGATAGAAATAGCTCAAGATA
>CABFWB010001330.1:65440-125162 GCA_902151455.1 Timema bartmani | reverse complement strand
ATAGGGTGTGATGAGGTGGACTGGATAGAACTAGCTCAAGATAGGGATAGGGTGTAATGAGGTGGACTGGATAGAACTAGCCTTGATAGGAATATGCTGTAATGAGTTGGACTGGGTAGAACTAGCTCACGATAGAGATAGGGTGTGATGAGAGGGACTGGATATAAATAGTTCAAGATAGGGATTGGTGGCGTACTTTTGCAAGTACGTCAATGAGCTTTTGAGTTCCTAATGCCATGTAATAGGTAAATAAGTAATAACAATATATCAAAGTCTTTAAGATTAGTGTGCTTGTAAATTAATATACTTTTAAGCTTTGTACATTTTTAATATTAGTGTTTCTAGTAGAGTCCATTTATAAATATTTCTAATCCTGGACCCTTTCCTAGGGATGTATCGGAATACAATTATTGATACTGTAATATCGAAGGAAAGGTATAAATAATAAGAGTAAGTATCGGTATCGAGATTTTAATATGGAAAAAAGTTTATCTTGTTATTCTAGTAATAATAATTTCAACTTTTGCATCATATTTGAATTTTCATATTTATTTAAACACTGAAAAATATAATCGTTTTTAATATTTTAAAACCAATTTTGAAAGATACTTTTTCGCTATCCACATTCTTAGTAAAATTCCAGAATTCACTTCTGGGAGCTGCCATTTTTTAACAACATTCATCTTCAATATATTCTCTCAAGATAGATTATTAATTAATTATTGACAAAAACTAGAATAACGTAAGCCCTGTCCTGCTTAATCTGCTTAAACGACGCATATAAACTTTTCTGCTTCGTTTGCTTGGGGTACCTTTAAGTTTAATGAGTTCATTGAGTTCTACAAAAGCTTATTTGTTTAGTTGTGATGACTGTACTCATTGATAAAGGAAGGGGTAGTAGACTTGTCGCCACTCGTCCCGTCGCCCGGTCCGGCATCAGGCTGCATTGATAAATGAAGATGAAAGCACAGCTATGAATTATGATGAGCTAAAATAGATTGGATGCTAGAGTTGCTTCTTGCTTGTCAAGCAGAAAATGAATGAAAATTGAGAACTAGTGTCATTTGTTCTTTCTCCACAGTCCACTCTAGTAAACATTTAATCCCAGCATGAGTGAAGATAGCAAAAATATTGTTTCTTTCGATACCGGAGTGTGAGTACTAATATCAGTAAAAGTATCAGAAAAAAGTATCGAGTAAAATAATATTAGTATTGAAAGGAAAATATCGATATTAATAAAGTATCGATACTTTTTTCACATCCTTGCGACTTTTCCTATTTTAAGTTAGGCCGTATAATAACTTAGTCTTGATCGGGTCATAGACCAAATATACGCCTCAGATATACAGATATAAGAAGTAATTTCAAAATTAGCAGTTACTTCTCCACTCAGTAAATTTGACTCTACTATAATACAATTATTTAAAAAAAATTCACTTTTCAATAAACATTCGCTCTATTATAATTATTTTTGGTAAATATTAATTCTAAACATTCATTGTATTACAAACAGCACTCCAATTAAATGTGATTTTAATTCTTTGGGCAAAATATGTCTGATAAATATTACAATATGTCAACATTCAGTCCTTTTGCAAATTATTGGCATAAAATCTTAGGTTTTCCATTAATATTTGTTGGTTTAAGGATCATAGGTTGGTAGTTTTTATCACATAACATTTATCTCACATACAAAATGGTAAATTGAGAATACACACACAAAAAAAATGTTTATGTTTCACTGAAAACGATTATTTTTATATAGGTTTGATTTTAAAAGTTATTGACCTAGTTTTATGGATAAATCGTTAATGTTACATGTCTTGAAATGTTTGTCATTTGCTTTGAGAAAATATTTCGCTTGAAACTGGTCTGAAACAAATCTTTAGAAGTTACATGGTACGAACTAGGCAAAGTATGAGTGAATCAGTGTGGTTTCAAAGGCTGACCCCTAGCTTGTGCAAGCCTTGTAACTCCAAATAATTTGAATATATAAAATTGTTTATGTGGGTGTGACAAATACCTCGAACTGTGTAATTTTGATTTGTTATTCTCTTTATTGTTAACTACTATCTAAATCTAAATTTCATTTATTAGAAACATTTAACGTGCACTTAACAAACCGACTGATTATATCATCGCATGACCTAGAAACTAACTTCTATCTAAAACAGACATGACATACAGTCCTCCAGCCTTTAGTTCATGACTGTGAAAGGGTAAACCCATATCTCACTAATGATAAATTTTTCGGCCGTGCCAGTGATCGAACACGCTACCAACTGGGCTAAGGTGTCAAACAAATGCCACCTATAGAATTGTTTGCGTTCGTAAAAAAAATTTCTTTCATTTTTTTACGTTTAAATCCTTAGCAATGTCACATCGGATGATGGATGGACTAATATTCAACACAGAGTGTAAGCTAGGATCCCACGAAAGGCAGCATAAAAATATATAATATTCGTTTATCTATTCACACTTTTATACGAAGTAAAGTCAAAGCTGTTTTTTAACACACACATAAAAAACAATTTTTTTAGTACGGCATATGTATTTTATCCTAGACCAGTAACTCCTAAACTGTGGGTCACGTGAAATCTTTTTGAGATAAAAAAATTGTGTAATCATTTAAAAATTGAAAGAAAAATATTGGAAAGTGAATTTTTTTAAATGCACAAAAATACACACATGCCCATTATAACAATGTGTGTCACGAAAGATTGTCTTTCATTAATATCGGGTCGTTGTTATTATAGATAAACACTAACATTAAATAATAAAATATGTTTGAGCAATATCCACCCGTAAAACTTGGAAATTAAATATTTCGTCAGTAAATAGTTACCACAAACAAAACTATTATTTCTAGCAATATTGTATTTTATTGAGAAAACAAACATAATATAATTTGAAGGTATATAAACTCTACAGTGTAGTTTTCAGGTTTAGTAATACAACTCAAGGGTTTTTTTAAATGTGATTTTATATTTTTATTGATTATTTTTACTATTGCTTAAGATGTTGTATTATGTTATGTCAAGATAATTTTCAATGGGGAAAGCAGTTTTTTTTTCTTGGGGGGTGGGACGGTTCGCTATAAAATTGTACTATAACTTTAGCGAATAAAAGTCTTCATACGTATATATGGAACCTTCGGGGGAAGTCTCCACTCCCCTCCAACCTCAATCTTTCTACGGCCTCGATTGTTTTAATACCACAATTATGGGTTCCTTAAACTGATGTAGCTATTGTTATGGCATTTTTGGAAGTTCCTTTTTTTAGCACCGCGTTTTACTACCCGTTTGTGTTAGACGCCTATGACTAATTGCACGAATGTGTTAGGGATCAGGCAAGTTTAATTTATATTGAGTGCACTTGCATTTGCGTGAAGTGAGAGTGTAAAACCATTTAGGAAAACCAAACTCAGTAGGATCGAACCCCAATCTCCTCGTCTTCAGCAGTCTAGTCTAACACTAGAGTAGCACGTTAGACTATGCAGCCATCGAAGGGGGTTGGAACTTGAAAGTGTCTTAAATCGTAAGTTGAGGTAAACGTGACGTCATTGTATTCCCTTCTAATAACCAAGCCGGCAAATCATCACCTTAGAAGTTTGTTATTTGAGTGTATTAAGTGAATAAATTCCAAGAAAGATCAATATATATATAATTTGTTCACACTCAATTAAAATTTCAGTTTTACGCTCTAATAATAATATTAGTTACTACTAGCGATCTGCGCTTATAGTCAAGTTATTAAAAATAAAAATGTGGATAATTTTAAATTTTAAATGAAAGAATATTCACAAGATTTTAAAATTTATATTTTTATATCAACTCTATTATTTCCAAATTGCATTGAGTCTTACTAAATACAAAATATTCTCATAGAGACCTAATTTTATTTACCGTATATGTATTGTTAATATTCTCTTATGCTATTTGATACGTGAAATTTCATGTTATATTATATATTTCATTTTTCTATTGTTCTAAATTTTAATTATTACTGTTCGCTGACAAAATAATTGTATACAATGTTTGTACTGATTTTTGTTTAATATCACCTATTGTTAATTCTTTGTTTGAGTTTAGCTTGGACATATAATTATCCAGAGACTGAAAAGTGATATTAATTCCCCCCTTACATATATTGTAACGCTTTTAATTTAATAAAAAGTACTAGTGGTCCATCTTAATTAGTACCCTCCCTGTCTTACTACTTCTAATTAATGTATCTTCTATGGTTATTTCCTGATTTTTTCATCTATTCTCATTTATTTCTTTAATATATAATATTCTGGCTTACACCATCCTTTACAAATACTTTGTTTATATTGTTTATTTTTAACATATTTTTTATTCACTATTATTCATTGTTACCTTACTTATAATAGAGATTCTTCCCCACAATATTGCACATTGGTTTTTCGTTTATTTATTTTTATGTTTTATTTCTCATGTTTACATTAAATATTTCTTCTTTAGATTCTTCAACTCATATCTAAAACCCCGTCTTTCAACGTTCCCGTCTCTACTGTCCATACTCCAGAATTTTATTTCGTGTTTGAGTTTAGATCTCCCAGATTCCACTTAGAAAAACTTTACTTTGAACGCAACCCCTTCAAAGAAAGATGGTAAGACTCTTCTAGACAGCAATGCGATATCAAATTTGAAAAATCTTCACAACTTTAACTTAACCCTGATATCAGAACAAATATAAATTAATTATTTAAAGGGGCACTGCTTTTATAAACAAGAACCGATGAGAAAGGAAATATTTGTGACAATTTTTTTTTCTCGGTCTATTTATTTACTATCTATTAGTATAATAAAACTGTTTGTCCGTACATTCGATTGTTTGTTTGTTTGTTTGTTGCCGGTATACTCAAAAGAATTCATAGGATTGAGATAAGTAAGCAAAGTAGTTTTAAAAATAAACCGGGCGTTGGAAGTGAAAATACGTCACGGGTGGTGTTGGGGGGTACATAAGATGACACGTGACGTGAGCTGAGGTGTTGACAGTGGAGTGGGGGAGGGGGGGCGAGTTGGTGTTTCTTCGTGAATCTTCGTACATGCATAAAGAACTGTTCTTCACTAGTTTTAGTTATTTTCTATCATTTGAAGTTGTTGAATATGCTGGTTATGTTTAATGCGAGGGAATCTGCAGGTAAATGCTAGTCAAAAATATTCTGATAAATTGTTCTACGTCTCTCTCCATTTTTCATAAAAGCTTTGAAGTTTATTTCTCTATTTTATTTTTATATGTTATGTTGTATTGTTTTGAATTAAATTATCTTCAGTACCAATACCTCGCTCTTCTATTCAGAACCTACCACTCAACCAGGTTGTCAAACCGTAGTTGAGATTTAATAAATCTCCTTATTGCACTAAAAATACATGGTTTGGTCCACGGTAAGGTCGGAAAATGTTTCCTAGGGGAAACTAGTCTATTTCACCTTTCACAGAGGTGAACATTCAACCGGGAGACTTGCTATTGTTTATGTTATTTAATTAGGTCTGTTTGTAAGACGTGTTATGATATTCCAGATAGTGCACGTTAATTATTTCTGATAGTTTGAATTTTTTGAATTTTTTTTTTAGCACCGCGTCTTACTTACCTGTTCAGGTTGTACTCATATGTACGTATTGCGCTAATAAGTTAGGGACGAGGAATGTTGAATTTAGAGGAACTGTACCAGCATTTGCATGGAGAGAGTTGAAAACAATTGAGGGAAAACCACTCTCAGTACACACGACCGGGATTTAAACCCCGATCTTCCCATCATCAGCAGTCAAGTGTATTGCGAGATTGACGCCTTAGACCACGCGGCTACTGAAGTGGGTAACGAGCTATTCCTAATAATTTCAGAGTATATTTCGTTTATTGTTCTGAGGCACTGTTCAGCTCTTGATGTTTTACAGTAATGAAAATCAAAAGCACAATAAATTATAGTAAAATAAGTGTAGTAATAAATATAAAATATCAAAACAACATACCACTTTACAGTTAAAATCATAAACATAAAGTTATCGTCAATAGTAAAAAGAATAAATAGTCAAAACCTAATAAAATAAGGATTAAAGATATTACATCCTACTCCGGTAAATATTTTTGAAACCCAGCTCCTTAAAGTATTACTCAAAAACATTTGAAGTATTTTATTTGTTTGAATCTGTGAAACGGTTAAATATCGTTGTCCTCTAGTAAGATAAATATGGGTGAAAGAAATATATGGAGCTATCTTTAACTGTGGTCCCAAGTTCTAATAACTTTTAGCGTGTCTCAAGAGCTTGGAACAGATACAGTATTTCACTAAACTTAACCAAAAAAAATCTAAGCCCTATAAAAGCAGTAGAAATTATGTTTAGTAGCAGTATTACCATTATAACATTTGTGACTATTAAACAGTAGCTTAGAATAGTTTTTTTTTATAAAATTGAGACAATAAACCTCCTTTACATTAGTTTGATCAAAAACATAATCATGAGTGGATTAACTCACTTTCTTAACAAGGGCTGAGCAATATTTACATAAAATAATTGTAATTTTATAATATAGATAAACATCTCATTTTTCACTTTCAGAAATGATTGTTTTTAAATTATTTACAATTATTAAATCATTATTTTAATGACAAAGGTTATACTTAAAAGCTACAGAAGGCAACACAAACGCCCCAACAGATTTTTTTTTTTTTTGACATAAGAGATTGACGTAAGCTTAATTACTTTTTCAAGAACTGGTAGTGAAAATAATAGTATAATACGAGTATCTGTAATCATGACTGATCAAACAAATAAAAGAATTCGATCTATAGTTATTCCAGTGGAAAGTAAATTACTAATTATTATATAAATTATGTTGGCGGCCCTAGAATTGAAGGTACTCCAGCTAGGGGATGAGAAAAAAAAATTGCCAAATAGTAATAAAAATTGTACAAAAGATCAAATCTAATTTATTTAATGAATAAAATAACCCACATTATTAGGCACGTGTACTAAACGTCAACCCCATCTAGTCTAGTTTGCTAGTGATCGAAAGAACGGTATTTGAACCTCGATCGGATGTACTCGTTTCAGTTTTATTTTCACGGAAAATTTGAGTAAATTTACTCTGAATTATATTCTGCTCATGCCTAGCACAAATACGGATAACCCGGACGAGTGGTTAAAGTCGATACAAAAAAAAACTATTTGTATTTAATCATGTAAGCGAAATCGGAACAGCCTAATTTCATAGTTATAAGCTACACATTTGGATATCCTCTGTAATTGAACCAGAACACTATGATTAACAGAGGGAAGATTAATTATCGACTATGGCTGGGTTTTTAGGCTACATTTTTAGATATATCTTGTAACCGAACCCAGAACACTATGATTAATAGAGGGAAGATTAACCATCAAAGAAGGCTGGGCTTATAAGATATATTTTTGGATATCCTCTTAATCGAACATAGAACACTATGATGAAGAGACCCGCCTCGGTGGCGTAGTTAGATAACGCCCCAGTCGTGTTGAGCTAAACCACCAAGAAAGGGGAGATCGAGGTTCGAATCTCGGTCGGGTGAACTGGGATTAGTTTTTCCTAAATGGTTTTCCACTCTCTCTCTCCACGCAAATGCGGGTTCACTTCCTCTAAATTCAACCTTCACAATTCTTAATCCATTAATGTAATTAGTACTTAAGCGTATAACCCGAACGGGTAGTAAGACGCGGTGCTAAATAAATAAATAAATATGATGAAGAGAGGTATATTATCTATCGACTAAATCTGGGCTTATATTCGTGCATAAAGCATAGCTATTAGCGATTGGTGCATAATCTATAGTGCGAAAACCAAAAATTAAAGCACATTATTTTCAATTATGGCATTCAAATAGTGAATAGCTTACAACACATAACGTTTGTTTGACTTTATTTATTTATGAAACAAGCATGGATTTGAGAAAATATAAACCTTGTATCATCCAATTAGAATGCGAGGATAAACTTTACTAATTAAATCACAGTATACACAACAAACAGAAACTATCTTCTGTTTCAGTGTTTGAAATGCCTTGTGGTAGCCATACTTGTTTGTTATTGACCAAAAGATACAATTTAACTATCGTTGTTTTTCAAGTTGCACCCATCCTTCGTCCTTAAGGGATCAAAGGAAGGACATGCAACACTACAATAGCAAAAAAACATAAGGAAATTGCAGAATGACCTCTTNATATATATATATATATATATATATATATATATATATATGATAACTGTTCTAAGCCGGATCTCTTCACACAACACTTAAGTTGCCAAAAAGGGAATCTCTATTTATCTCTCTCTCTCTCTATATATATATATATATCAACAATAAAAGATAAAGCCGGTAGCTGATCAGGCGAAGTAGGTAGCATAACAGAGAAGTTCAATTATAAAATTTGCTTTGGTATTTATTTGGTAGAATAATATTCATTTCAAAAAGGTAAATAAAGGTATATATATTAGAATGATATAAACAATTAATCAAATTTAATAATTCCTGTTTTCATAAAACGTACTGCTCGATTTATAGCAGTATCATAGATCCTAACATCACAACAGGCAATACTATATGATAGACTAGATAGAAAAAACTGCAACAGCATTAACAATTGAGCCCAACCGACTCTCATACTCAAAATACAATTACTTCAGAACCACATCAAAACTTGCAACTATCTCTTGTACGTATACAAGATTAAAGTTCTGGTTAAGAGTATACAAAAGGAAAGTTTTCATTAATAGGGATATATTGCTTTAGGCATTATTCATTTTCTCCCAATTAGTGACAAAGTTACGTTTTACGTACAAAGTATTACCATGTTTCCATACCTAATGTTCTATATAGTTGAACAGAACTGGAGTGTTATTACAAGCGATAATTACATGAGATCAATTTAATAAAATCTAGGAACAGTAAATAAGACAATTATGCAGTTACAACAAATGATGGATTAATCATATGTGATTAATAATAAGATGGCAAATTGACAATTATATGAAAGATAATTTAATAAAATCTAGGAAATAAATAATAAGAGCTGTTACAAAATTCAAACATATTAAAATTGAATTACACCTGAAACGTGTTAAAATTGAATTAAAATATTCCTAATAACATAGCATACAAGATTAAAATATGTTATTGTTTAGAGCTTGTTATCAGGTCAATAAGTTGCAAACCATGTTAACCAAAGAAATAATCAATTAGATAATTGTTGATTAGCATAAGTGTCGTCCAGATCAATCAATGTGGTTTTTAATATATTCGATATTATAACTTTATTAAATGTAAGAGAATAGATGTAATTAAGAAATGTAAACGGGGAAAATACTTAAAATGTTACTTGAATGGTGTATTAAAGATACGTTCCTTAACTGTTATTTAATTCCACTCCTTAGACACTTGTACCGCCTCTAGGCATCGAAATTAGTACTTACACGACATCTTTTAGCTTCTGCGCCCACGTGACACCATCTATTTACTCGCAATCGTTAAGCCGCCATTATTTAACAAATGTTGAACGCTCTCACTCCTCGCTAGGTTGTAGCGGTAGCGTCTGGGCTTATACGCATGCGTGCATCAGTAAAAACAATACCAACATTGCTTTTCTACATAAAAATATATTTATCCTACAGATAGCTATCCAGCAGATAAATTCAGTTCATAAAACGCGTAAAATATTAAGGTGGATGATAACCTTTAACTGGTTGCTAACTTTAACCTCCCGATAGCAATATTCAGCCCGTAGCCATAAGACTGGCCCTTAGTTGGTCAGTGAAACTAGCCCGCCCCCCCTTTCCACAAACAAATCCTGGCTGCGCCAGTATACATATAAACTGTTGATATGTATGTGTAATGTTTAACGCTATATATATTAACATTATATATATATATAATTATATAATGTTAAAAGCTGCACGTGAAATACTCATATATATCCAATATATATAATTATATACACACACATACATTCTCTAAATATACATCCATTATATAAACCGGCCCCGTGGTGTAGTTATCAGTGCACCTGGCTACGAACCTAAGGGTCCCCGGTTCGATTCCCTAGTACCTTGATTATTTTTCCCCAAAGAGGAATAACCCCAACGGCCACCAGGGTTTGGTTAGTTAGGATTAAGTGTTTCCACTGGTTCCACACCCTCATATTCACTATCACCCTCGTACTCACTAACACCATCATTTCATCTTATCGGGACATAGAAAGAGCCTCCACGGAAAGGATGTACGATTAGTACATTCGGGCATCCCCTGGCCAATGGTACGTTAGTATTGGCTAATCTTTCAACTACTGGGCTACGAATGATGTAGCCTAGATGTGCAATAGTATTATTCATTTATTATTATTATTATTATTATATCTATATATAACTGAAATGGCAAGATTCCAAAGGCAAAAAAACTCTCTAGATGATAACTCCCTAGAATCCTTGATAAATTATACTTATAAATATTTATGAAATGAAAGTAAATGAAAATACCCCACTGGGGGCCCTTATTTCCTGAAAGCAATTCCCAACCACCTCCCCTTCCTCCCATCCCTTTCAGCACGTGGCCTCACTTGTAAAGAACGGTCACCCCCATCTACTCTGGATGACGCACTTTATTATCCATAGCAAACGCCGCCATTACAGTGTTACCAACTTTACACACATAATATATTTTTATCATCGCGTCATACTACTCGTTCGGGCTGCACGCATATGTACTAATTTCACCAATGTGTTAGGTATGAGGAAGGTTCGATTTAGAGGAAGTGTATCCACATTTGCGTGGGAAGAGAGTGAGAAAATATTTAGGGAAGACTATAGTCAACACACCCGACCGGGACTCGATCGCTGGTTTCCTCATCCTTGGAAGTTTAGCTTATTGCAAAATTGACGCCTTAGTCCAGTGGTTCTCGAATTGGGTGTCACGAACCCACACTGGGTTGAGGTGTGTTTTGGGTGTAATCGTTATTTTAATTAAGGTTTCAGCTTTATATTTACTTTTCTAAGTAATTTTAATGATTATAGTAAGGCAATTTTCAAATAGAAACGTAATTGGATAAAATCATAAAAAAGAAATATCAAGTTACTGCTTAGGATCCTTTTGGCTATCCTGATAGTTTCTTGGTGACTTAGTTAACTGGGGCAGCCTTGTTATGCTGCTAACATAAAATCCAGTAATCCCTTCTGGGACTGTTGATTCTCTTTTACATTTTAGTCGCGTTTATATAATAATTAAATCAACCATCGGTGGGAATGTGGGCTCAACGTCATGCTCTTTTGGTTTGTCGTTGATGAGGAGGTCAGGAATCTAATTATGGTCAGGTGTAATGGGGGTGATTTTTACTCAACGGTTTACCCCTTTACCACCATACAAATAAAGGCACATTTCCTCTCAATTTTACCTACTTCGCTTTAGTAATTAAATGTGGAATGGTCAACCTCGGTGATCTTGTGGTAAAATTCTCGCCTCAGGACCCGATGTTCGTGGGTTCAAACCCAGTTGTGGTCGGCGGATTTTTCTTGCGCGAAAAAAATCCGTAGCACAACTTCCTTCGGAGGGGAAATAAAACCGTTGGTCCCATGTCAATTGTGATGTCAATTGTGGTATGTAATGAAACCCTGGAAGATATGTGAAAATACCTTTCCCGACAAAATTGATAGGTCTTTTCGTTCTCGCTCATAGAAATTCTCGTGTGATGATATAATCAGTAAGTTTAGAAAGTGCGCGTTTAATACCTCAAATAAAAAAAATTTGGAGAACCCCGAAGGGTAGAAAGACTCTGTGAGAACACTGAACAAAAACCCGGTTTTGAATGCTTGCAAGTTATCAAGGGGTCGCGATGGCCTCGGAGAGAAAAATTGGGGTTAAATCCTGCAAAAGTTTGGAAACCATCGCCTAAAGCCTAATACTCACTAGGATACATTGTTGAGATACAATGTTGTCGGGATGCTGCAATGAATCATGCAACATTGTATCGCAACTGTGTAGATAAGCCTACTATTCCCATATATTGTTCCGTACTCACACATATTTTTAAAACCAGATTCAGTTTCTCTCGTCATGTCAAACGAAGCCGCTCTTGCGGAACTTTCTGCTTTTATAGTGTTGAATTTTAAACGCCAAAAGAAAAAAGAAAAACTGAAACGTTGGTTGCTGTTAAAGTTATTTTCGAACGCACGATTGCAAATTCGATACTTGTAGTCAGGAAAAGTTATATCCCACAAACACGGTGTATAATGCAGGTCTTCAATCAACTTAATTGTTAATTCAGTAGTTCACATTATCAGTGCCAGATTTACAGGAGGGCTCAGGGGGCTATAGCCCCGAGTGGTAAAAATCAAAGGGGCGGCAAATTTAGTAAAAAATATATATATATTGATATTTAAAAGTTAACATTATCCATCTTTTTGTCAATCTAAAAACAAAACCTTGATATAAACATGTATGATACTTCTCGAGATGGATATGTAAAACCCATGGTATGAGCCATTGGGTGTCTGCGTCCCGTCACGCCACTGCACTGCCACCCTATAAGAAAAATGTCACTCCTTTGTTTTGTCAACACGGTACGTGGCACCGCCTGGCCGCCGGAAGTCACCCGGACTCTAAAAATGTTTGTTTTAGCACCGCGTCTTACTACCCATTCGGGTTGTACACCTATGTACTAATTACACTAATATGTTAGGGATAAGAAAGGCTTAATTTAGAGGAGGTGCACCCACATTTGCGTGGAGGTAGTGTGGAAAGCCATTTATGAAAACCACCCTTAGTGCAGCCGACTGGGGTAAGATATTTTTTACTGAAAATGCTCGAATTATATTTTTTTAAATCTTATTGCATTTTTAAAAAATATTAGTTTTGGTTTATTATTTATGACTACTTTTTTATCCTACTAATTTAAATTAATAAAAGGTAAAAAGGTCATTTTCTACTAGCATAAGTCGTATTAGAGGTATTATTAGTGCACTGCTTAGTGCTATGAATCTGTATTATTCCATGAAATAATGTATTAAAAAAACTATGTTAAAAATAATATAATGAGCATTTTTTTAAAATCACCATAGTAACTGTATTTTATTTTATTTCAATATATTTAAAGGCAAGATTTGCCGGGTTGGGAGCGGGGGGCTAGATCACTATTTAAATTTAAAAACAATATTGAAACAAAAGCCAGCAGCTGAAAAGTAGCTGAACAACGAAAAGCAAGGTTTGAGTTTTTTCAGTGATCATTACAGTCAGAGTCAAGGGTATGTATAGGCTACATGCAGGGTTATGTTATACCGTAAGTCTCCTATTACTATCATTCATATACTTCTCTGTTTGGTGTTTAATCTATAATTTACACAAGACTAGGGTCTGAGGGGTGAGAGGGTGACTGTGGGTAGGGGTTGAAGCCCCCAGCGCTAAATTTCCCAAGAGGAAATAAAATGGCAACGGGTAACAAATATTGACATTTATTACATATTAGAAAAGGCAATAGATATGTACAAACATAACAATAGTAGAGTAGTAAGTGATTTTAATATGTTGAGAGAGAGAGAATTATTTAAATGTGTGCTTAAGTAGACATATCTGGTGAGATCCTACGTGCTGCTGAAGATCCGGTGAAGCAGTAACCCAAGTAGGCCTACCTGGGGTTGTGATGGGATGATCTCGGTTGATTATGGTCAGACACACAGTTACAGAAGTTAGGATGAGTACGGGGTCTAACGAAAGAAAGTGCAAAACACAAAAAGAGACTTAGAAGTTGAGCCGCAGGGGTGACGCACGTTCACCTGTGAGAAAAACACTGTGTGAACTAAAGAGAAAACGCGCGCAAAAACACAAGAGAGCAAACTGTACCACCCTTACGAAAATAAATTAATGAAAAAAGGGCGGTAGACAGGAAAATGTGATAATTATATAAAATAATAATGAATTAATATAAGAAATATTTAATTAGGTAAACAATTATTAAATTTATAATAAAATATAAAGAAATAAAGACTAAATAGTGAGGTTGCCAGGAGCAGGTATCGGCCTAGTTAAGGCTAAGATTGGAAGTCTTACGTGACTAAATATACTCGTAAAGTGGCAAATTATTTCAAACCTCGTCCAAAGGGGACCAAAAAACTATCATAAACATAAGTTACTACATTATAAAATTATTAAGGAATTAGGCTTGCTATTTTCCTAATAGGGAGGCTTGGCAGAAACATAACATACAAATGTTATGGATTTCAATTTTACTAAAAACAAGCGCCGGCGCTACCTATTAGTCTAAAGTTAAGAAAAAGTTACCATTAGGGAATGCCAGATCACGGGCGAGCTAGTTTAGAATCAGCAGCAAGCTAGCCATCCATAATTCTAGAAACAAGTTAAGTTACAGTACAGTATGAGACTAAAGGCCAGGATACAAAATTATTAATTATGGCCAAAAATAACTAAACAACGTCACCATGTGACAGACTAACAATAAAAGGGATAAATAAGATGGCCAAAACCCATTACATAAAAAGTATTTCTGACAAAATATTAATTTGCTGTCAAGCAACAACCTAATTATTTAAACTTCAGGGCCTGGATTCACTAACGGGAGCAAATAGTTGCGCCGGCGCAAGTTTAAAAGATGTGCCCAAATCCCTATTCACTAAAAGAAGCAGGCGCAATTTGAGAGCAAAGTTGCGCCTTTTATTTGCCACCACTCAAGAGTAGGCGCAACTATTAAAATCATGATTGTCACTTCAATAAATTTAAATGGCGGCATATTATCGTTATGGCTTAAAATACAATAATTAGTTAACTGTACTTCAATTAATAATAAAGAAATTAAAATAACAGACGTTTGTCTAGCACAAAATTTGTTTCAATTTAGATAGTGGTAACAAAGCAATTACTTACCTTTTATTGTTGAAATCTTACATTCAAACAACGTAATGTCATTTATTGAATTATTACAAAACAAAACGTCAAACGAAACCACGAACTGTGTAATCTTTGTCTAGATCCAAAGAGGTTTGTATTCCTCCAAATCCAAAGACATTGCGTCACTAAATATGGTGGTTAGTATAGCTTTAAAATAAGTTTTAAAGTTTCTATAAGTGTTTTCTTAATGGAACTTAAGCTTTAAACTAATAATATTAATAAATACTAAATAATATACTAATATTGGTTTTGTAAAGCACCCACTACTAAATACTAAATAATATACTAATATTGGTTTTGTAAGGCACCCACAAAGAGGCCGTTTCTAATTTTATTGCTAGTCTACAAGCAAAATATTTAGAAATCCTTGTATTTGCTGTCATTTTCATTAGAAATTTAAAATAAAGTAGCCTTGACTTTGAAAGGAAATTTTTCGCATTGATTGGTCGAAAGGAGCGCAAATGATGACGTTTGTGATGACGTCACCCTATTCTTGCCACCAGTTTGCGCCTAGTTTAGTGAATACGAAAATGGAGCAAATAAATAAGGCGCATCTTGGGGAGCATCTTGGGAGCAAAGTTGCGCCATTTCTAGACTTGCGCCGGAGCAGATTTGCTCCCCTTAGTGAATCTAGGCCCAGAATATTAAAGTGACCTCAAATAGATAACTAGGAAGGCTAGAGTCCATAATACATTATTTACTATAAATTATAAACTGGCCAACTAGTTGCATAGTGACAAGTTGAATTACAAACAGGCGTACGACTAGCGGCCTGGGTACAAATCACTAAATAGGTCCTTAAATAACTAAACAAAGTCATCTGGTGACAATGAATAATTAATCATCAAAATATCAAAGTAACCTAAAAAAAAGAGAAATGTGATGGCAAGAGCCCATCGTATTAATTTTAGTTACATAAACTGGCCATCTAGTGGCTAACTAATAAATTAGTAAATATATAAGTCTCAAAATGAAAATTTAGAAAAACATTGAGATTTGAGCTCAAATAGAATTAATCATCAGTTAAATACATATTTAAGTCCAAAAAGAGAATTTTGAAAATATATACAGATCACATCTGCCACGGATAGCGCTGCTTACCTTCGCTGAAGCCGGTGGTATAATGAGTAAACCTACAGTCGAAACATGCCAATATATAGTTCAATAGTATAACCACGTGATCCCTGAGACGAAACCAGAGTAACACAAGGAAAGGTGGAGAGAGGTAAGTAAGGGGGAACACCGTACATGCGTTGGCTCAATGAAACATCTGGTGCTGACCCAGAAGGTTGTGGAACATGCCGGATTATTCTACCATCCTCTACCCCATTAGTCTCGGGGCGTGACGTTCCTGTCATGATACTTGATATTGACCACTGCTGCTCTCGCCAGTTTGGCGGTGTGTTATATACACGCAGCATGGGTGGGGTTGGAATGTGTAAACGGCTTTAAAGGTGGTGTCTCTTCAGAGGTGATGGAGTGAGTATTATATTTAAATGTTATTTTATTTTATTGTAACATTCCACACATGTCTGAAGGGATTTTTGGATTGGAAGGGTAAGATCCATGTAGCCCCTAGGCAGCAAAAATATAAATCTGTCACTGCGCACGATCACGTCTGCCAAGCAGAGTAAAAGCCATAAAAGTGTGGCGAATTTGCGTTTGCCATCTTTAACAGTAAAATAAACTTATTTCCTGACAGCATGTGCTGATTGTAGCTTGATTTCCTACATATTATTGAAAGAATTACTCAAGTGCATTGAGTTAAGATATTCAGCCAAGGTTTCTCCGAACTGTGAAACAAAAATATTGTCAAATTTCACACTATATTTTATTAAATTTTCAATTGTAACCGAGTAGTCGAAGTGTAAAGGTTTTTAACAAACTTGTTTAAACAGTGCGTGCTATTTTCAAAACTCGATTGAGAAAGATAATATTCTCAATTTTTATTTGGAGTGGAGAATTTCACTTCTCATTTGCCACATCTGTGGAAACATTGAAAATTATGTTGGCCACCTCTGCCTTAGATCCCACGGCCAATCTTAGCCCTTGTTTATATCAGAAGGGTTTTAAGATTCTAAACTTCTTCCTTGTTGACTAGAGACCTCCGGTTCATTTATCTTGAGCCGTGGATATCTATATCATTCTCATAGTTCGATCAGTGATCTACTTTGTACTGTGAAAAAACCTAATATGGTCAAAAGAAATTACGAAGTTAAAAACATGTGGTTGATTTTATATAAGATTTTATCACAAAAAAATTCAGGTACGGAAAAAACTAGAGAATTTAGCAAAAATGAGACATTTGGAATAAACGATGTTTTGCTGTCTTCCCGAAACAGTTATAAATAGCGGCGAATAGACGTTTTCCTGTGTTTATAGGTGGTCAACAAGACCGTTCCCAATCCAATTATTTAACACAGTGCCATGAGGCATAGGTCAAAGCCCTTCCAGTTCACTGAGCTAATGGCCTTAATCAGTCACATTGCAATCAGTCATCATTCCGAGCTACATTTCCGCCTTGGCTCAGACAGTATTGCCACAATCCAGGTGAGGTGGTATGTAATACCTAAGGCCTGATTTCCATGTTCAAGGTACACTCCTTGACACACTATAATATGTAGATGAAATAACCAAAACTATGAAAACTATACTTGTACCCAACATTATTACTATATTTTAATGTTTTTATTTTGATATTTAACGTGCACTTTTTGAACCTCTGCCGTGACAGGAATTGAAACTGCGACCCTTAGCTTAGTAAACAGACAGGCCACAAACTTAGTTGAGGTGACGAACTTTTATTATTATTATTATTATTATTATTATTATTATTATTATTATTATTATTATTACTAAGGATAGATGAAAAAAAATAAAGTTATAAAAATAAGAATATTCGAATGACGCTATATTATTAAATTTATCTATAAGGAAGGGGTGACGGTTAAGTACAGAGAAGACTTGATTGGTGGAGGGGAGAATTTAACAATTTTAGGTTGAAAATAAGTAAATCGAAGACAGTGTTCCTCACAATGAGCAGAATAAATGAACCAATCAAATTTAAATTGGAAGACTATGACATTAAATATATAAATATTTCAAGTATCTTGGTGGTATAATCTCAGAAGATAACACAATTACTCACGAGATTAGTAGCAGGAATAAAGCAGCTGTGAACTTCTACAGTTGTGCTCGCCAACTTTTATGTGACTAGAGATTCCTCCATATGTATGTCCCTATTTTTATTTCAATGTAGATCTGTCAATAGTGTTGTTAGATAAATAATTTTACTGTTATACTCTACTCTGCTTTATGCCATTTGTACTTTCTCCGTGGCGAATACTCACCTCTCTCTCTCTCTAATATAGTGAAAAAGGAAGTAGGAATTAATACCTACGAAAATAGAATAACCCTCAATGATATATTAAGAATTTTAATAACAATAATTAATGACCATGATAGACTCTAGATAGTTCATTCTTAACAAGATATGAAATTTTTTAATAACAATAATTAATGACAGCGATGGTGTAAAAGTGATAAATATACTCTAGATCCTTAACAATACATGGAAAATTTTAATAACAATAATTAATGGCCACGATAGAGTAAAGGAATTAAGATGAAACAAAACAATAAGGCCCCTTAACTTTATAAAATATACATAATAAGCCAAAGGAATGCATTCTAAATAAGAGCCTTCCCCTCCCAGTAGTATTAAAGGTAGTCTACAAGGGCATATATTTATAATAGGAAAGTTACACAAACATTAACCATTTGCCACCCTTTCTCATAGAAACTTATTTTCCTATTATTAATTCAAAGGGAAAGATTCCCACTAAATGAGATTAAAGGAAACAAAATAACCTTAAGAAAAAATACGACATGCTGGAGTCCCAAGAAATAGATAACCCACCCCAAACGCAAGCCGAAGGTTAAGGTTAGTAATAAAACAATAAAACTCACTGAATTCACCTTACACCATAAAATAAAATAATTAATTAAATTCCTTACTCGCCGCCATCATGCTAGAGATTACAAAAGGGCAGAAAACTACATTACGTCTCGAAATAAAATAATAAGAGAAGGAACCGATAACTAACTCGACCACCTAGAATTGCAATAGGGTAGCGTCTGTGTCCGGCAAAAGGTCCACACAATGTATCATACCGCCAAAGGGCGGCAAACCGTTAATGTTTGATACCTAGTTTTAAAAATAAACAAAAATAATTACTAGTAAACATAGAAAAACGAAAGAGAATATTTTAGATTACTAATAAAGAAAACAAAGGAAAATGAGCACATAAAATAATAATGTTAAAGAAGATAGTTCCGTATTACTAGTAAACATAGAAAAACGAAAGATAATATTTTAGATTACTAATAAAGAAAACAAAGGAAAATGAGCACATAAAATAATAATGTTAAAGAAGATAGTTCCTTAGCTACCAACGTCAGTGTCACCATCTGTCGAACTCGCACACCACTAAACCCAGATCCCCCCCCAATTCCCCTACTGCGTAATGGACGACATCACGTGTCAAAAGTCTGTTGCTTGATCACCACCAAACAGTACGCGAACTCTGGCACCAAATCAAAATTATTCAAGTGTTTAGACGTAGTCCAAAAAGAATTTGAAAGCTAGTTTTATGTTTGCTGCACAAATAAAACATAAACACACTCTTTTATTATATAAAAAAATTGCTCAGCTCAGACTCCCCCCACAAAAGAAGTCTTTACCCCTCCAACTATGGGGGAAAAGCATTCAGGCAACCACAGTGTTGTCAAATTTCAAACTCTGGCACCAACTCAAAATAATTCAAGTGTGTAGACGTAATTCAAAGAGAAGTAGAAAGTTAGTCTTATGTTCGCTGCACAAATAAAACATAAACAAAGTATTTTATTATGTAAAAAATATGTGCTCAGCACACATTGCATAGTTACTACAAGTTATTTGTCTATTTTAGTTCTGACCACGAATAATCAAGATGCCAGCACTACTATTCGTTTTTGACCGTGCTAAGATGCTAGGATGGAGGTGTGGCAGTCGCCCCTAATGAGGCAGAGATGGTTTGGGGGGAGAAGGGGAGATACGTGACACTNGAGAAGGGAAGATACGTGACACTTGATGTAAAAAAAAAAAGACTTCTCGCGAATTCGATGTGGACGGGTTCAGTTACTCAGCAGAATGGTGCTGGGCGTTCAAAGGCAGTTGTCACAGAAGAGGCTAAAACTGGCGTTGCCAAGTCATTTGCGCCAAGTCCCATGAAGTCCCTGGTCCAATACAACTGGGAATCTGGTTTGTCATATGGTTCGATCCAACGGATAATTAAGGAGTTTCGGTGGTGTATATGGAAACCATACCTTGTTCATGTGTTGACATTGGAATACTGTGACATCAGGATGGAGTTAACTGAATCCATGCTAGCATGGACGGAAGAGGAACCAAATATCTTGAATTACATTCTATGCTCAGAGAAAGCCATGTTCCATGTGGGTAAGTTCGTCAATCGCCACAACTGCCATTACTGTGCGTAAGATCCGAATGTTGCAGTTGAAAAATTGCACTCACATCCCTCGGTTACTGTGTGGTGTGGTATGCTTAGTGCTACTCTTCTTCACGCGTACATTCTTCGTGATATGATGAATTCGGAAAGGTACGTGCACATGCTAGAAAACTTCGTTCATCCCAGTGTTGCGATGTGGACGATGTGCACTTCGTGATGAGGAGCCGCTCTATTTTCTACTGATATCACGGGCATGGCCTGACAATGCTTTTACTGACCGGATTAAAAAATGTCTATGGGGCACTTTAAAGAGAAAGTGTATGCCAGAAAACCACGTGATTTGGACACTTTGGAAGCTATGGCTAGGGAGGAATGTGCACTTGTACCAGGAAACATGTTGCAAAGGCCTGTCAAGGACATTCAACCCCACCTGCAAAAATGTGCTGCTAATGCTGGTGTTTATCTATACATCTAAAATGTCAAGGACCATAATGTATTCTACAAATGGAAAGAACCATGTTACCTCATTAGTCATAGAATAATACTGTAATAAAAATAGGGATATAATTATGGAACACATTGTTTAAAACATAACTTCTGCCCATCCTGGCCTACGGACTAGAAGCAGCTACCCTGACTGGAAGTGATCACAGCCGAATACAAGTAGTTAAAATGAAATTCTTTCGAACGAGTGTTCAGAAAAACAGACGGGACAGAATCAGAAATGAAGAAATACGCCTCAAAATAATATTACAACAAAGTGTAGATTGACCTTCTGAAAGTGACACGACTGAGGTGGTTTGGTCGTATGATGAGAATGGCACCTTTAAGAACACCAAGGGCCTATTTTGAAAAGATGGTGGAGGGAAAGAAAACAAGAGGTGTTTGGGAAAAACCGTAGAAAAGAGACTTAGCCAAAAGGAATTCACATTGGGAAAGGATACTAGAGGAAGAGCTGTGGCATGACATAATGTTACGGAAGAGGCTTGTTTGTATACATACTTGGGCCCACTGCAGTGGAAGATCAATAATGATGAAAGGCCTAAAATTCTTCACTGATGAGGTCTTCGTCGTTTGATTTGTGCAAACCGCTCAAGGACCGTTGTGAACTTGTGAAGAACGAAGAGCACAAATCAAAACCAGTGACTGCAGTCAAATTCGCACCTGTGGCTACGCAGTCTAAGGCATCTTGATCGCAATATACTGAATCGTCAGTGGCAGAGAGGTTGAGGTTCTAATCTCGGCCGTACTTTGAGTTGATTTTCGGGACCTTTGGTTTAGCACTCCAATGCTTTATACCACTGAGATATCTAGGAAAGGTCCCATGCTCAGGGTCATTCTTCACTCATAGATTAAGGCTGAGTCTGTGATGAATGTGTGGGAATTGTCAGCTACATATGAGCGACCAATAATATCACAAGATATCAAATACCACAGCCATCTGCGACTCAGGAGAGCTGTTATGCTGCTTAGTATAAAATACAATATTGTAATCAAAGCGAATGAGCACAGGATGAATTCTGGATAGCTCAGAGTAGAGCATTGGTGTCCGATACATTGTTTTCTTGTGTTAGGTAGTACTATTAGCTAAGTTTAGCAAGACTAATATTGTTAGAATTTAGGATGTTATATTTCAATTTCATAATGTTTTCTTGTGTTAGTTAGTACTATTAGCTAAGTTTAGCAAGACTATTTATTATATGTATAATGTTGTGTGTCAATTCCATTATATTTTCTTTTGTTAGGTAGTTTTATAAGCTAGGTTTATCAAGACTAATATTATTATGATGCAGGATGCAATTGTTTTTACTTCGAGGGATCCTAGTTTAAATAGCGTGTGCACTTAACTGTTTTATAGCTCTGTTAAAAGAGACGTGGCTATATGCTCATGTAATTGGAGTGCAGCTAGGGCTAGAGCAATTTAATCATACTGATTAATATATAGTAATCTTATCGCTGGGAAGTGAAATGGTGCTTTAGGTGTCAAAGAGCTACATGGCGTTCTTAAGAGCCTTGTAACTTGTTATCTAGTCATTCTATGTAGATACATAGTTACCCGGAGATTTATGACTGTTCTAAGTGGCAGTTGAGGTCTATTGAACAATGAATTAATGGATCTATTCTTCTGTCTATCTTGTTCCCACTAGCCCTGCCTCTTACCTACTATTTATATGGGGTTTTCCTCTACAACTCTGGTTGAACACCAAGTCACTAACGTGAGGGTTTTGCGCCCTTCTGGCTTTATCAGGGCAACATTAGTAAGATGTAACCCGGAAATTTTTCAGTGCTCCAGTATATGTGTATATCTATCTCCTTGTGGGCTTTGATCCCTGCCAGGTTGTATCATTAGTTAAGGCTTTGTAGAAATTATGCTGTAAAGTAATATTATTTTGTTGTGGTTTTCTATTGTTGCGCTATAAACATGAGGTACAAGCTATTATGCTACAACTTAACTCTCTTTAAAGTTACATGTCGTATCTCTTTTCTTTCTAAAATACTGTGATACCACAGTCCCTTAGTCCTGTTAAGGTGATGATTACAGCTTGTATATTTTGTGAAACAGATGAAAATAACCTTATAACTATAAAATAACCTTGTATTGTACTCTGAAACTTAGTAATCACTAAACTTGCTTTTATTTGACCTGCTTTCTATGTTATGTAGCAAACCTGTCCCTTTTATTATTAGGGGTTTAATAGATAGGGTAAAGGTTTCATATTATTATTATTACTAACACAATTTTTTTAAATCTGTTATCTCTAAACTACTTTTAATATTTTTTCTATGAACAAAAAAAAATATTTTAATAATTAATTTTGAAAAATTAAAATGGTATAGCCAATTTTAAAAAATCCCATTCTCAAAAAAGCCGCTATTATTAAATTAAAATCAAATTATAATTTTTTATTAAAAAATGTTCTTATACATTATGCTGAACACTCTTGCAATACTTAATTAAAACAAAGTTTTTAAAGTTAGTTTCAAAAAATGTCGAATTTTTTAAAAATCAGCTATATGTAAACCACCCTTAATTTTAGAGCTACAATCAAAATCATGATTGGCCTCTGGGTATGCCCATATAACATCTAAAGACAAAGTTGGTAACCACGCGGACAGCCAGATGTACCAAGGGGCTTACAGAATTTTAAGAACCCATTATTTTTTAGTTCAGCGACACGTCCGGATCTGTCATAGTCTTGAAACAGAAACTTTTTACGGTTATAACGTGTTAAATGAAAAAGTATTAACTAGTTCCAGTTAAAGTTTGAAACTCTCGTATCAAAATGATGTTTGTTTCAGAGCCTTGTTTTCCACGTGTCTCAACACCCCGAGTACAAGGACTTCCACCAGTGTGTCACGTTCGGGTTCTTCACGTCCCGGTCCCAGGAGATAGCGTACAATCTGTTCTGCGTCGTGGCCATGTACTTCATCCCGCTGATAGTCATCTGCTTTGCATACACCTGTATCATGTGTGAGATATCCAAGAACAGCAATGAATCGAGAGGTGAGTATTATCTTTGTGAGACCTTCACCTTTTCATACGCTTGTATCATGTGTGAGATATCCAAGAACAGCAATGAATCGAGAGGTGAGTCTTATCTTTGTGAGTCCTTCCCCTTTTCATACGCTTGTATCATGTGTGAGATATCCAAGAACAGCAATGAATCGAGAGGTGAGTCTTATCTTTGTGAGTCCTTCCCCTTTTCATACGCTTGTATCATGTGTGAGATATCCAAGAACAGCAATGAATCGAGAGGTGAGTCTTATCTTTGTGAGTCCTTCCCCTTTTCATACGCTTGTATCATGTGTGAGATATCCAAGAACAGCAATGAATCGAGAGGTGAGTCTTATCTTTGTGAGTCCTTCCCCTTTTCATACGCTTGTATCATGTGTGAGATATCCAAGAACAGCAATGAATCGAGAGGTGAGTCTTATCTTTGTGAGTCCTTCCTCTTTTCATACGCTTGTATCATGTGTGAGATATCCTAGAACAGCAATGAATCGAGAGGTGAGTATTATCTTTGTCAGACCTTCACCTTTTCATACGCTTGTATCATGTGTCTAGATATCCAAGAACAGCAATGAATCGAGAGGTGAGTCTCATATTTGTGAGTCCTTCACCTTTGCATAAATTCTTATCATGTGAGAGTTATCAATAACAGAAATGAATAAAGAGTTTAGTGTTATGATTGTGAGTCATTTTACTTTACATCATGTGTAAGTTATCCATCCACTTAGGGATACGGATGAGTGCTTGTCTTAATGGCACTTTTGAGAGCCGTCAGTAGTTGATAATACGAGCTCTTGGAGTTTTAAGCATAAACCATTTAAGTTTACACCTTGTTTTGTATGGCCCACAAACAAATAAAAATCCTATCCTTTGCTTCAGATCAAGTATGAGCACACAAAGAGAATCTAGGAAACTAGAAATGTGTATATAATAATAGAATATCCAAGTCTGTGGTCGAATGATCCAAGGCGCCGGCCTCGTAATAGACCGAACTGGCATTGACGGGGAGATCTGAGTTCTAACTCTGGTTGTGTGTATTGGAGGTGGTTTTTACTAAAAAAAAAGTTACTGATCCTCCATGATAGTGCGGGTTCACTTCCTCTAAATTTAACCCTCCTCATCTCTATCTAGCGTAATAAGTACACATTTGTATAACCCGAATGGGTAGTAAAACATAATGCTTTTTTTTAAGTGATCCTGTGGGATTGTTCCTAATTGCTGGTTCTAAGAGAGTCCCTGGTGTGAAATTACTAAACCTCAGTAAATACTGAGTTTTATTTGTATAATCCCTTCCTAATTTCCTGTTCGAGAGTTTTTTTTCCTCGCTTACGTTTCCCCGTAATATTTTCCTTTCTTCTAGTTTATTTAATGATTTATGAAGATAGATGAGCTATTCTGCCCTTTTTTATATTTTAAAGTTTTAATATAATTTTACTTAGACTACTATGAACTCACATGATTCTGAACACACGTATGATTTATGAATGTCACGTTTATAAAAAAAAACTTTATTGCGAGTGCGTGTTTAGAATTCTAATGTTGTGTATATTTTGTAGCTATCTCAGTTAGTGTGAGATACAAGAATTTTTAAGTGAATGAATATTTAATTATGAAAAACTACTGGCTCTAATTAATATAGATGGGAGGTTAATAAATAAAGCGATACATACTAAGGAATAAATACTAGCCTATAAACCTTTGTATAAAATAATATGAATGCTTTATTGCAGGACCTTGTATTTTGTACCTATTAATTTAAAATATTATTAAAGGCTGTTATTGTATCGATATCTAAAGTTATTTATAATGATTAGTAATTTAGAACCCTCTCTCCAGGATAGTGCTAGTGAATTTACTTAAAATTCAACCTGCAAATACTGTTTATTTAGATAAGTGTAGGCTACAGATAGACAAAATAGGGAATAAAATAAATATAGATACACCTATAAATAGAAGTAGGCCAAATATGCTTGCCTCGTAACGATTCGATTGGGCTAAACCACTTTCAAGCTTTACAATCATTTTATGATACATTTTAATACAGCTATTTTGCAAAAGTATCAGTTTTAAACAATTGCATTTCCATTCCAATATAACTGAGTTCAATGAAACTACTCTCGATCAACATTTCGTCAATGTAGTAAGATTTGAATTTGAAAGAGGAGAATAGCAAAATAATAAAAAAAGCCAAAGAAATATATCAGGAATACGGGTAGGAATGAAAACAAATTTATATTAATACAATATGCTCATAATAATTTATTATTATTATTATTATTATTATGTAGTATGTATATTTTATTATTATTTTTAGGCAAGTAGTGCAGTTAATTTATTTCCAAGGTGTGGGGTCACGGCCTAAGTGTCAAACTAACTAATATGTCAAGTATTGTTTTATGAGCCCATCTAACCGTAGACTTTTTTATTTATGTTTTTAGCACCGCATCTTTCTAACCGTTCGGGTTATACGCTTATGTACTAATTACGCTAGTTTTATTAGTGTTTAGGAAGGCTATATTTAGAGGAGTTTTACCCGAATTTTCGTGGAGGGAGAGTGGAAAACCGTTTTGGAAAAGCTACCCTCAGTGAACCCAGCCAAGATTCGAACCTAGATCTCCCCATCCTCAGCAGTCTAGTCTAGTGCGAGAGTAGTGCCTTAGACCACGTGACCACTAAAGCGGGTAACGGTCAATCAAACGGGAGATTAGATAAACGATTACGTACGAGTCAATAAAAGCGCAAGTGAGTGCAGCTTTATACATTCTTCAATTGACAACAGCAAAATTGGGATTAATTAAATAAAGTTATAATCTTAAATTTTTTAAAAAAATTTGTTATATTTATAAAACATGAGATAAATGAATTAAATAGCCAAGTTGTTATAGTTGTTAATTATGTTTATTGCTGCCTCTAAGTACTATATTATTTAAACTAAATAAGTGACTTGAAGGTTGGAAACGGGAATTGAACATAGGACCTTCGGCCTAATACGTCAACGTTCTTACCACTGAGCTATCCAGGAGTAATCTCATTCTTAAGGTGATTCCTCACTCTATTGTAGCTGACAATTTTCCACATGACCATCAGACTCTGTCTTAAAATATGAATGAAGAATGACCTTGAGCATGGGACGACTCCTAGATAGCTCAGGGGTGAGAGTATTGACGTGCAAGTCAAAGGTTATAAGTTCGATTCCCGTGTCTAGGTGTAATTTGTCAATTTAATAGTAACATATAATAATATTGCACGTCTGAGCTACGTCACTGGTAGCACATTTTGTGGAAAGATTAGCCAGTACTAATGTACCATTGCCCAGGAGACGCCCGAATGTACTAATCGTACATCCTTTCCGTGGAGGCTCTTTCCATGTCCCGATGAGATGAGATGATGGTTATAATGAGTATGAGAGTTCGGCCAGATTGACAAGCGTGCGAGCGAGCGATTGAACGACTGAGCGACTGCGTGGCCAAACTGGCGAGCGAGCGATTGCGTGATTAGCAGATAGCTCTCGATAGTTGTTGACGAGGAGGTAAAGATTAGACTCTTGGCTCAGTGAACTGAGGGTGGTTTTTGACAAGTGATTTATTGTTGTGGTTTTCCCATCCTCTCTCCACGCTATAGCTTTATACATATATCTATATATTTATGGTTTATGGTCTTACCAATTAAATTAGGCCGTTAGTAGCAAGTGTGCTAAACCTATCGATATTAATAAAAATGTCAAAATGAGAAGTTTTCCTAGCACTCAATGAACCAACATACAATAATATTGCCTAGCGCCTGTAAGCTAAACTGTACCGGGTCGATCGCTCGTTCCAGTCTGGCCACCTCTCATTACAACCAATGTGTTCTATTTTATTTTTAAGTCACTCGCTCGCTCGCCCAGTCTGGCCGTATCCCGAGGCTGATAGTAAGTATGAGGTTGATAATGATAATGAGGGTGTGGAACCAGTGGAAACACTTAAACCTAACTCATACCTAGCTAGCTAAGCACTAATGGGATGACCATCGGAATAGTTCCCCTTTTGAAGGGGAAAACAATACCCAAGGTACCAATTCGTAGCCAGGTTCTCTGACCACTACACTACGGGGCCGGTTAGTAAGGATATGATACGATAAATGGTTTGTAATGATTTCACTCTTTTTTTTTATAAGTAGAGTGTATAAAACCACACCATGATGTGATGTCTGGTCCGATCTGTGTTATCTACCTAAACTAGGTGTTATCCGAGGGGCTATACGGGCTCTTAAGGCAAATATACTTGTAAAACCGTACTAAACTTTAGTAATATTATATAGGCTAGTTGACTTGTACAATCATTTAATTTGAAAAGGGCTATAACTATAATTTTATTGTCTTGCTAAGGGAATTTTATTTTCTATGTCGATTCTACTATAATAATTGTTAGGAACCAGATTCTGATAATCTTGTTGCAGACACAACCGTCCAAGAAGAGAGACAGAGCGGGGGAAGGATGCGCCTGCGCAGAAGCGATATGACCAACATTGAGCGTGCAAGGTCACGAACACTGCGCATGACCATAACCATTGTGGCGGCGTTCATCTGGTGCTGGACGCCTTACGTCGTCATGACGCTCTGGTAAGGAGAATAAAATTAGCTCCTTAAGTCCTATCTACAGAGTCAGTAAGCTCTGCATCCTTATAGTCCTTAAGTACTTGTAAATGTAAATCACGTCTACACAGCCCCTATCCGTATCCGTAACCACGTGACCGTGCCGACCTATGAGAAAATTGTAAACAACGTACAATTAAACTCTCCGAAAGTAAATTTTTATATAGCTATATTGCGTTTTAAACTGCTTTAGGATTGAGGTCAGTGCAACCGGAGTGGTGATTGGAGGCTCGTCACATGCTCGACCAATCCGTGAAGGTTGGTTGTCATAGCAACCAATGCACGTTGCCAGATTTCTTGACAGTCACTGATTATGCTTGCATAGTAGTAACGCGCGAACTCCCGCTATATGGCAACTGTGCTCCCCGACCTACCCGCCACGCGGAAACTGAAGCAGTTTAAATCGCAATATAGGCGCAAGCAGACGATATCCCAGCTGAACCATTACTAACAAAAGTAGCTACACAACATATTTTGATAGAACGTCCAGGATAAGCTACATTTGAATGGTAAGTTAAGTGCAATCACAAATAATGTATTTAAAACATGAACTAGTTAGTACAATTGCTATGATAATGCCATTGGTGGTTTCATTTCTATGTGCGCTGTAACATTGTAACATGTTACATCATACTACCCCCCATATTAAGCTTCACGTAAAGGTTTTCCTTACGAGTCATACTACCCACTCCATATAAAACCTCAATATTAATAAACTTCCTACAATAGTAAGCTTCTCTGTTGTAGTCCCATGTAGATTCAGTCTATATCCAGAACAATATTAAACAAATATAAACTCCCCGCAATCACAAACTGTTCATGTACTTACCCTGTGTATATTCTGGCTAGAACAACCTTCAAGACTGGAGTACACACCTCGCGTCCTAAAATGAAGAGTGGGACGAACTAGCCTTGGTGAGCCAGCAACTGAGGTTCCAAGCAGACAAGTCAAATCGATCCTTATGGAACTAACCAAGGACAACAACTAACTGAAACTATCCAGCCGTCCGGCGGGGAAGACGATACCCACCATCAAGACATGGCGTGATGTATGTACGTCACACGCACCAGTCAAACAGATCTCTTTATCACCACTGGAGGGCGTGATCGAGACAAGCCGCCAATCCTAGCCTGATCAAAGGACTACGTGCTGATCTGCAATCATCAAAAATGACTGATGGGACGTCAACGACCAATAAAGACATCCCCCCCTTCCAACCCCAAGCGACTAGAAACACTATATAAACCTGGCGATTCTGAATACCAATTACCATTATATTCCGACGCCTTCAGGAGAAGTCATGTCTTAAACATTTATATTCGACGCCGTCTGGAGAAGTCCTGTCCTGGACTTGGACATTCACAGGATGATTACGTATTTTGTTTATATTACCTCGTCGATGTTAATTTATTAGACTTGAACTATGACTTGTTCAATTATGAATTAAAGTAATGTAATTTTTTGGAATAAGCTGGAATAAGCAATGTAAATTATTTACTAAAAGTTTTTTTTTAGTAAACTAAATTTAAGTATGAGAAAGTTAATTCTTTTTGCCACTACTTGGGCGCTAGTGTCAGTGAAGTCACGTAAAATATTAGATTGCCATATTTATAAACTTATTTTTGTTAGAAGTATTTAATTTAAATTTACTGAGTTTTGCAGACTAAGTAATTGTAAATTCCCCTTTTTTTATATAATGTTTTCTAATTTAATTGTTGTTTGAATTAATGTAAAGTTTTGTTGATTGATTGAATTAGACTTAATAATTTTCCAAATTATTTAATTGAAATTACTTGTGGTTTAACTAGTCTTTTTGTATGTCATATTGTTTACTAACAAGTAGAGATCTTATTAACGACGTTTGTTGTGTCGACATTTAATTGTCCCGCGGGAGTTTGACTTAATGCCAGTAAGCCAAATTCTCGTGTTCATTTAAATCTCTGTGTGATATTAAAACCTTATTTATTCTGTCTGTAGTCAAGGTAGTGATGCAGACTCCTTTGTAACCATTTCATAGTTGCCCATTAGGCTCTTTTTTGTAGTCAAATAAATATCTGTCTAGATATTTTTAAAGTAATGATTTGTTCAAATAGTCAAACGTTTAAGGTTGTTTTGCCAATATTCACTGTTGTGAAACTGTCAGTGTAGTTTGGTCGAGTTGTTGTCTCTTCCAAACAGACCTAGTTGACTTAAAGATATGTTTCATGTTTGGAAACATTCACATGATCGAACTGCGCATTATGATTGACATGATTTTCAACATACCCCCGATGGATTTTTGAGGCCATGTAAATTATTGTTTCAATTGTTGTTATCTTGAATAAAACATTCATATTGTTATTTAATTGTTACTAATGTCTTGCTTTCTTTGTCACATATTTAGTTTACAACCCACTTTCCTTTTAGTCTAGTGTGGCCGTAGCTAAGATGTAGTAGAGTGGGTGGTAACAGCGCGTAAGCTTACTTTGCTGTGATTGGTAGACCTTAGCAGTCCGTAGTCCTTAGAAAGTTAAAGTTGAGTCAACTTCTATGGAGTGATAAGCACTAAAGAATTAAGGATAAAAACTCTGTAAACAGTGCAATCTGTTAGTGTGGAGTCGATCTCTTACAAAGTATTACACACCTTACGGATACGGAATATGTAGATGGGGCTTTAGTTTGGCTTAGTTTAGTAAGAATAAGAAGGGATTTAAAATAATACGGAACTATCTCTTCCCCACCCCTTTTTTTTAGGCAAGAACTAGGCGTAATATGAAACTTAAAGGAATATTCCTGTCAGTAGTAAAATATATATTACTACTACCGTTATGTGAATATTGTAAATAATACTCACCATATTTCTGCATCAGCTTCTTTAATATTTTTCAAATGAACTTTTATTTTATTTTATTCTCTATGAACAACACCACTGAAGTTTCAAAACATTATTCTTTCCTCTATACGCTACTACATTGATTTCCTTTGTTTTATTTAATTTTTGGGTTGACATGACAACATTTTTTTTATCAAGAAAATATAATAAACAACGAAGGGACGCGCTGGGTTTTTTCTTTTATGAAAAAACCCTTGTTTTGGCGCAAGATCAAAGTTTAAATTTTATTTCTGGTTTTTGACATAATTTCAAGTCTGGACTATTTATCAGCAGAATGGATATAAGTCTTATCTACATTAACTACCAGAGTGAGATATATTCATCTTTAAATATTTAAGTGGTGACTTCTGCAAATTTATTGAGATTTCTTTATCAAGAAAAAAAATTGTAAAGAAGAAGATTTATACACGTAAGAACTTTCCATTTATTAACATCTAAATTAAGACTACAACTACACATCTTTTTCTTTTTTTTTAGCAAGACAATTTATTGTGGGGTCAAATAAGCTAGCAAGAGGAGAGGCAATATTTTTTTCATCTAAACTTATTAACCAGTATTTCCACTATTTACCACTAAATTTGTCAAATTAAGATCAGTATTTAAATTATTGGTTTTTTTTCTTTGTTTAATCGTTATAGCTGATGAACAGAATCCAGTTATTATATATATAGCTTACCTTTGGGCTCTAATACTGTAGTATTAGAATTATACATTATTTGGCGTCAAATAGGTAGGGCATATTTTTTCTGCGTCAGTAAATTAAAATATGTGCACACTAATGAAGTGATAATTTCTGCTTTGTACCGACTCAACATATTCCGTTGCCACATACTTTTTTGGTACCCTACCCCAATTTTTATGTATACTCATTCATTATCAAACATAGGATCTAGCTCTTCGAAATAAGGACCTTGCAGTACCGTGGTGATACTCTAACAGGTTAGTCACCATGGTAATTCCTCTCGTCTCGTCCCGGTTACACTAGAATTACAGAAGTACAAACCAAAGCATCTCACCATGAATACCTTGAGAGGTGGAGTTTCACCTAGGTGTACTACCGACTTGAGCGGCTCGTGAGGGTAGAAAAGAGGTTTTGTGATTTTTTACAATATTTGGTTTATAAAAAACAATTATGTACATATAATTATCTACTATGTAAAAACTCTCTTTTAGTAGACCATCTTGAACACACAAAAAAGAGATTTTCGCAAAAACTTGTATTTTAAAAAACTCAGTAAACTACACTTAGATTAATTTTCCTTAAAAAACACAAGTATTCAGTGCTACTTATTATGTAACACACTCCACTAAAAATCACATTTGAACCAAATAGTTAGAGGTATTCATGAAAATCTGTCATTGATAAACTATTCTTAATTATGAAGCTTGAATTAAAATCACGATTTGGCCTCGATGTATGATCATATAACAACTAAAAACCAAGTTTGAATGAAATATTCAGGTAAGAATATTCAGACAAATATGGGGGGCATTACACACACATGAAGACAGACATAAGGACAAACAGTCTTGGGAGAGGGTGGAAAACCAAGAAGGGATGAAAAAACTTCCGGATGGTGCATTGGCCATGGTTATAAAGCGGTTTCCGGGATCAAAGTCAAGCGCTTAGACAATATTTGTTGGACCTGATGAGGATGATTACGATGAAAACATTGTATCAACGTTGCCTTCTTCATTTGCTGTTGACTAGAAGATCTGAGCTCAAATCCCGATCGGGTGTACTGAGTTGTTTTTCTTAAAATGGCTTTCTGCTCTCCCCTCTAATGAATGCGGCCTACCTTATCTCTAATCCATCAGCGTAGCGATTTGAATAACCCAGACGCGTAGTAAGACTTGGTACACACACACATACCCTTTGGCATTCTACCGTGTTAAAATCCTTACGAAATCCTAATCTATTAATGCAGTCAGCACGGACAGGTAGTCAGACGTTGTATACAAAATAGCTCGTTGGAAAAAAAAAGAAGTACCAAAGGGGCATTAATGTAATTATTTGAATATTAAGCTAAATCTAAAATTCAAAGGTTATTTTATTGTGAAATAGCACAAGTACCTGGCATTGTCCGAGTTTGCATGGCTACCACTAATTCTAAAATGTTGGACCTTTTCGTGCCATAGTTATCACGCAATTCTCCCGAATAGCCTTTGTATAGTCATTCACTAAAAAACACTCCAAAGTATGCATGCAAATATGCATCCAAAACATAAAAAATATATACTTAAATATACACTAAGCGTCAACTAACTAGAAAAAATAAACAGTTTGTTAAATAAATACATTCTATTAAAATGCATGCAATTTTTTTTAATCCAAAATTATTTGATTAAAACTAATCAAAACACACATACTTACTAGATTAAAATTAAATAATTTATAAAAACAAATAACAATAATTGCACTTAACAGAAACATGAGGTAATACATTTTCGGATGTAAATTTGGGTTGGTTGTCAGCGAGAATATTTTTGTACTGTGAAAAGACTCTCTCGACATCACCACACAACACTATTGGCCCAAATTCGAAGTTTACAATGTAAATGACATTTAATTGTTCATTTCTCGCGTCAAGGGCTGTTTCATTTTGCAACAACCCTTTTATATTCTTCAGCTGTTAACAGCCTGTATTTTTTGACAACATTTCGTTTAATTATTTTTTTAATGAAATCCTTTTTCTTGAGTTTAATTAAGCCCTTAACTATATTTTTGAAGTACATGATGATTTTGTAATAAGGAAGCAATATCAACTTACTTTTTAGAATCCAATATAAAATATTTTGTGTGATAAAATATATGATAAAGAACTAAAGTGAAATTATAGAATTTGTACTATATTAAGTTTATATAAATTGACAAGGATGGTTAATTTGATCAATACATATATGATATTTAATATCAGAACATAGTTATAAATTACAATTTAATTCATTCTATAAATAAATTGATTAAAATAGAAGTTATTATTTACACACATATGATTGAAAAGATATCAGGACATAATAAATTAACACATTAAAATGTGAGTCAAGGTTACAACATGTTAAAAGTAAAATTATAACAAAAACATAAACAATTTAACATAATTAAACTCTAAGATAATTGTTTTTGAATGACTAGAGTATAATGTTTGAATTTGATGTACTTAATGTGAATTATATAGAAAATAAATTTTTTTTTGAAGAATGGTGAAATGTTGAATATATCACAGTTTATTGAATTCTATTATATTATCTGAAATTCCCTTGCTCCTTTTATAGGCATCGTAGAGATGACCTTGGAGTTCTACATGTTTCGGCACATCTACGGCGCCATCATCAGGACATTTGACTGTGCCTGTTTGAGTTGCTCCAGTGAATACTAGAATCAACATGAGCACTGGAGCAACTCATCTGTTGGGAAATCATCGTAGTTACTCACAAAATTATTTAAAATGGCACTTAAACCTTTTTTTTTCTTTCGACATCCTGTAGCTGTTAATACTATTTGAACTAGTAGACATCTGATGAAGATGGAGTGTTAAACTACAGGTTTTCCCAATAACGAAACAGGACCACTCAAAGCATGGTAATCCTCTTAACATTTCCAATTATTCTGGCTTTTACCCAAACGTAAAGGGCCCTACACACACACACACACACACATAACTTGTCGGAACAACCGGACAACAAGCCAATAAATTGTATAGTGTGTAGGCTTGTTGTCCGACTAAAAATAAATAAATCCAAGTTGGTTGGTTGGTCGATACAAACCACCCGACCGCCAACTTCCCCACCTCATCGCCCGACAAGTTGTGTCTGTAGCGTTGTTGGACCAACCGACCAACCTGGCGCCAGTCAGTCACCGCTTTGCAAGCATTTAGATGGGTCGAGTCACAGTTCGTTCTTTTGTTCTATTTGAAATTATGTCGCTTTACTGAGTTATTCAGAGAAACGTTCATGATTCATTCTTAAAAATTATGATAATCATTTGAATCCAACTCTTTTAATAAAATTGCATAGGTGAATTTTTTTTTCTTTCTAACAATCAATTTTTTGCCCACATTTTTCTTTTTTTATTGCAATATTTTTATGAATTGATAATGATATTAACGCGATTCCAATTTTTTGATGTTTGTATATAGATGGAGCAATGGCGTGCTTTCGATTACCGTGACCGTGATTGTAAAATATCGGTGATTTATACCAGTGATTATTCACGGTGACTGGTGGCAGTTTGTTGCTGTATCGATATTTTGCCCCAGTCATTGCTCTTTACTATTAGTAGATAGAAACCCAGAGTTGCCAACTGCCCAGTCTCTATAGATTAATAAATAACACATGTATTTTTGTTAAACGGAAAAACATTCACGTTGGGAATCAACGGACTAAAAACAAAGATAAACTCTGAGGAATATTACTATACAATATTGCTTTATAAAATGTAAATTATTATGTTTATTAATCTCAACTATACCTGCTGTATAGTATATAATTATTATATTTGGGTTAGAAAAGTAAATTTTAGAAACATCCAACATGTTATTGTATTGAAAAGTTTAAGGAGATAGAGTCCGCCGCCACAAAGTAATTAAGTGGAGGTTTTTTTTCAAAGAATATTTTTTGAAACACGAGAATTAAGGACATAGACCGCTACTGCACGCACCTGTGGTTCACCATATCGCCAGACGCCAACCGATATTTTGTCAGTCACGGTCGTAGCTTTCGTACCGGAATGCTCAACTGTCACCGTCTGGTGAGAATATCGCTAAACGCCACTCACCGATATCTCAATCACTGATACTTTTGAGATCCAGTCACTGGGAGTGACGGTGATTAAGGAGTAACGGTGGAAAAAATCACTGTCAGTGAAATATCACCCATCTCTAGCAGTGTGGGAGGCTCGCTTCCAATTTGTTGTCCCGACGGTCGGGCCGACAGGTTGGTGTGTCTGCAGGGCCCCCTGAAATAGTACCCAAACATAAACAATTGAAGAGTTGGAATTTACCAGTCGAAGGGACAGTATTAAGTAAATTCTAGTTCCTATACTGCCTTGTATAAGATATAAATATCTTAGATAATTAGAAAGGTCAGAAGTAGATATTTTAAAATTCACCTACGATTAGTCCTTGCTCAGGTAAAGTGTTTCAGGAACTGCTATCCTACTTAACTATTGTGAAGTTGTTGCCTCCCGATGGGTTTATGGCTGCATATTATTTACGACTTCACTAATATTCTGAGATGTACTTTGATGACAATTTGTGGAAATTCCCAGATTGCCTCAGGAAGTGAATATGTACCTGATAACCAAGGGGGTAGAAAGGAATTTTTTCCAGGGAGGGTTCACTTGAAAGTGAACGTAATAGTGTACATTATTTTGGAAACATTTTTTAGTAACGCTTCGTACTACTCATTTGTGTTATACGCTTATGTACTAATTATACCAAGGTGCTTGGGATGATGAAGGTTGATTTGATAGGAAGTGTACCCGCATGTGCGTAGAGGGTGACTGGATAACCATTTAGGAAATACCACCCTTATAACAAATTACGAGTTCAACATAAATTATTTTAGAACTCTGTTTGAAACTTTTTAGATATTATAATTTTATTTAGAATTTATAATTTAATTATTAATTAGTTGTTACGGGGGGAAAATTTTTTACATAATATATATATATATCCATTATGGAGAGAAAAATAGCATTACCTGTTGAAGTGGAGTTAATGTGCATATAAATATTGATAGGCTATATACTATATCCGTGTGATTGTTATTATATATTATGATTTATGTATATTGTATTTGTACATAATATACATAATCACAAACGTGATATATAAACACACACACACACACATATTCAATTCCGCTTTACCATTTAATGTATTTTTTTCATAGTGTATTTGGTAAACTTAGAATTATAGTCTATAATAATTATAGACTTAGTTTTCTTGTTAAGCATGGCTTTATTAAATACTAGGTAAATAACCCGTTCTACACACAGGATTATTTTATAATACGTTTCATTTTTCCAGCTCAAGCAATTTGGAAGATACGGAAAAACCACCCCATCCCTGCTTCACCCCCTTAAGTATTAAATTTAAAAAAATGATAGCTCTCGCCCTTTACATAATAAGAACCTACCTTTCAAAATTTATATTTCCAAATGAAATGTTCATTATCAAATGGCGGGTCGAATCAGCTCAATAAATAGAAGACAATTTAATATATATTCGGAACCATATAATTGGTGGGTGCTTCTTTTGGGGGTTACTTCACCCCTCTTTCCGAAAATACCACTCATAATTCATTTTTGTATTCCTAGAGCAGGTATTGGTGAAACCTTTCCGACCAGTGTGCCACTCAGGGGACTTGCTGAATCTTGAACTAGTCTATTGTGTCACCTATTATTTATGTTTTTAATGAGTCTTTAAAACCAAACTTTTTTTAATCCCCACATCTTACATTGTTCAGGATATACGTAATTTTGATAATTGCTATAATGGGGTAGGGATGAGGAAGGAAACATCTTAGAGATAATCTTCCCGCATTTGCTTGGAAGGAGAGTGGGAAAGCCCTTTGGGGAAAACCACACTCAGTGGACCCAATATTAGTTTGACATATTGAATTTTGCGGTTCAAACCGTGTTGTCTTCAACAGCACAAAATATGCACTTAAGTACGAGCAAAGCCGATTTATAACCGTTGACTTCAAAAAATTATACCACGTTGGGAAAAGTTTTATACAATGTTTAATTCTTTTCATGTCGGCATACCACCCAAATCGTGTTCGCTTGCCATAGATTTGCCATCCCTGGCCTATACTGACATCACGATTCACGAGCCCTCACAGGTAAAACCATCACACTCATACAACAATAGCGTAATTAGTACAAGTAAGGATAACCGAACTGGTAGTGAAATTACAAGCCAGGTGTCAAGCATATATTTACGTTTTTTAAGCCTTGACATTTTTATATAATTAACTAACACTAATATTTATTACATTAGCAACAACCAACAATCCACTAGTATTATAATACTGAATCCTTTATCCAAAACCACACAACCTTGCAATACACTCAACACTGTACTAACTAGTAACGCGGTGCTGTTCAAATTTTGTAAATGGTTTCAAAATGTTCATAGTTACAAAATATTGCGCTTACTCAGTCATGACAGACAAATAAACTCTTCATTTTATTAATATAGATATAATACTGAGCTATAAAATATAACTAAGTCAACCATTTATTCCACTTTTTGTGTTTATATTTGATTTAATATGTATTTTGTTTACACTTGTAGGTATTCTTTCTACGCGTGTATTCATATGTAAAAATAAATACGACCCCTTTTATACCAGTTAGTGTACCATACGAGTGAAATTAAATAAGAGTACCTTGTATTTATACTAGAAGTAAATAAACATTTCAAAGTCTTAATTTGTGATATTTTATACCATGTACTTTCACTTTCTCCACGGACTGTATTTAGTTTTAATCCAGAAAACGGCTGCAGTATATGTGGCTATTGTTTCGTATCCCGTCTCCGCGAGTGGGTTTTTGTATGTTTTAATCTACTCCTAATGGTTGTGTTAATCTAGAGGGTGTTTCAGTCGTTCTTGGCCCCTGAGTTTCTCTTATAACTTTTAAACTAATGGACGTAATTGGTGTATGAAAAGCACTCATGGAACGAGAGCAAGCGAAACACCCTCTAGTCCAAGAAGTACTGGGATCTTTCCAAAAACGAATAATAGCCTTATATTACTCCATACCAGTCCCTGTAGCCAAGAGGTCTTTTAAAAATGGTTAGACCCGTATTGGACTTGATCGACTTTGACAGGGTTGGTCGGGTCTAAAGTTCCCTCCGGGTACAGTCGAATCGGATCCTCACGTGTGATTTTCACTTGGTTCATTCAAAACTCTTACCACGTTAACGCGTGTGGCCTGCATCGGTGGACGCGTGAACTAGGGCGTCAGTCTCTCGTCTGGCCTTGACTTGTCTGTTGACTGTGGTTATGGGGATTGAAACACGGCTAGGGTTTTTTTTCCCTGGAAATACTCCTTCTTTTCATCCAAGAAGATGTGGTTACATTTCCTTAGAAGATTACCTTCCTCATTCCTACTCCATTGGTATGAATATACGGATAGTCTGAGTGGGTAGTCAGACGTGGAATACGTAATAAAATAAATCAACCTTTTGTTAAATGTAATAATTGAAACACGTTGTTTCATTTCGGGTGGCTACAAAGAGAAAAATTAGCTCTACTTGATTCATATTGCGGTCGCCCTAGCTCCGGCGCATTGGAATGACAATATCAGTAGATTCTTTTCATAAACTTGATATTCTGTTACCAGGTTTGCCGTTTTCAAATCGGATATTAATTTCACATTTGATATATTGCTCTTAATTGTTAATATTGAAGCAAGCTAAGCTTTTTTGTACTTGGATTGTATAACCCAATTTTACTACAACTTGAGATAGTTTGAGAGCTAGAGAAAGTTAATAGATCTACTTTCACGTATTCATACGTCAATTCGTGTTATCTGCCGCTGTCAATTTTGATAAATATCAATTCCTATCAAATAACATTTATAATATGGTAGCTTGTTATTAGTGTCAATTGTAAAAAAAAAAAGACATTTTGTATTTTCCAAAGCTATTAAATGGAAGGCATTGCTAGTTTTTAAGGGGTTTTGGCTCCAGGCGGTAATTTCCAATATTTAAAGAATACAATAAAACTTGTGTCTTAGCATATGTCACTAAATAAATATGATAGAATTGTATAAAATGAAGCACAAATAAAAGTAAAGGAGCACCTACACATACTCCCAAACATTTAAATAATTTCTATGTAACATGGCATATTCTTCAGGAACACACACTAAACAGGGATTTGGCTTCAGTTTCACCAACTTAGTTTTTAAAGGAAGAAAACTTAACTGGTGGATTGAAAGTTCTCTAGATATTCTGCTATTATTCTAAGTGGATGGTTAAGCAATATTAGGGGTGTAGCGGGGGTTAAATATGGAATAATTAACTAATATTTAGCCTGAGCCATGTCTGTAATCTTGTATCCATACACTAATTCACAAAATAACGTAACACTGGCAGGGTTGAGGTAGTGGTTTATACAAATGGTTCCTATTTGGGGGGGCAGGGTTTATTTTCTTATAGGATGCACTTGAAAGAAATGGAAATGTTCAACTTTGGGACTTACAAATCCCCCTCTAAGTCGAACGCTAGAGTAGTTCTGTTTTTAAATTCATAGGTAATATATTGCACAATTTATCAAACAAGAAGCTACAACCAACTTCGGTGGCTTCGTGGTCTAACGCGCTACACTCGCAGTTGACTAGACTGTCGATGACGGGGAGATCAGGATTTGATTCCTGGTCATGTGTACTGAGGATAGTTTTTCCTAAATCATTTTCCCCTTATCCTCTACGAAAATGTGGGTACACTACCTCTAAATTCAATATTCCCTACTTACTAGCACACTAGCGTAATTAATTCATCTGCGTACTACTCGAATAGGTAGTGAGACGTGGTAGCAAAACAATTTGATTGTATAAAGGCGAGATAAATTTTTTAGATTACTAGAGGAGTAAATATTAATTATTTACTTTTATGAAATAATTATTAGCATATTCTGCTTTATGTATAAAAATAATTGTGACAAGGTATTTTAAACTTAAATTCCTTTCTTTCCTTGTTATATAGATAGCAACTTTATAAACAAAGAATTTAAAATGGAGTATAGCTAAGAAATTCCATTTAATAATAATAATAATAATAATAATAATAATAATAATAATAATAATCCATCCCTGAAAAAAATCTTCCTGAAACCCCCTCCCATGCTGCCACTTTCCTCCCTCCATCCACTCACTATTCTAGTCAGACACTCTGCTCGTGTCATATAGAGGGCGGTAGGTTTCATTTAATCAACCCGAGTACAGTAGGTATATCCCTTAACTGTATTGTGGACATAGGCACGCTGTTTCAACAAGTCGGGCTTTATTTGTTTGTTTTTAAACTACATAGAACATATGGAGATAAATAATTTTCCATGAGGTCGTCCAGGCGCGGAATTTTAATACAAACGCCCTGTCCGAAAATAAACAGCCGTGCTGGTAAGAAACAATGTAACTATAAAATACAATTAACCTGCTAGACTGCGCTGAAACATAGAACAATGGATTTCAGAAATTAGGACGAAAGTACGACGGTGAAATTCGCGAGTGAAATACATTCACACAAAGAAGGAAAAAAAAAAAAAAATGTTTAAACACATGATAAGCAGTTTATGAAATATACAGTATATAGTGAGGATACGGTAAGAATAAAGCTACACAAATTACTAAAACTACTTAAATTTATCCATACGTCAAATCTGGGATCACTTTTGAAAGCTAGTACTAGTACTGATTAAATAATAATAATAATAAATATATTAATATTGCACGTTTGGGCTACATCATTTGTAGCCTAGTTTGGGGAAAGATAAGCCAGTACTAATGTACCATTGCCCAGGGGACGTCCGAATGTACTAATTGTACATCCTTTCCGTGGAGGCTCTTTCCATGTCCCGATGAGATGAGATGATGGTGATAGTGAATATGAGGGTGTGGAACCAGTGGAAACACTTAAACCTAACTTAGGACTAACTAGCCCAACCCTGGTGACCGTTGGGGTGATTCCCCTTTCTGGATAGATAACCATGGTACCAGCCGGGAATCGAACCCGGAACCCCAAGGTTTGTAGCCATGTTCACTGCCCAATACACCACGGGGCCGGTTATAATAAATAAAGTATATTTCGTGTCAACTTTGACTGCAATAAGTTTGTATTTTCTAAGACAACCTTTCTACCATGTTTTGTTGTTGTTCACAGCATTTTACTATCCTCCCGGGATATCCACATATTTACAATAATAGGGTGGGAATGAGCGAGATATAAATGAGAGTAAATGTAACCACAATATAATAATTGACCGGGACTCAAGCCCCGACCTCTTCATCCTATGATGATTTCGATAACTACTAGAATGGAGTAGGGCTGCGGAAGGAAGAATTTTATAGGTAATCTACCCGCATTTGAGTGGAGAACCATTTAAGATAAACAACACTCAGTAAACCCGATTGAGATTCGAACCCAAATCTCTCCGTTATCGGCAGTTCAGTCCAATGCGAGAGCGACGCCTTAGATAATGCGGCCACCGAAGCGGTGGGTAAATGTGAAATACTATTGAGAGATATTTATTCATGAATTCCATAAATTACTCTTTACCACTAACGCAGATGTCAAACGTAATTGTGTCATTTGACGGAAACACTAAGCTGGTTGGCTCTCTACCCTCGCTTTGTGTGGTGGAGTAATTAACGGTGTGCACAGGCTGCTAGGGACAGACATATTCCGATAAAGCGTAGTTACTATTGGTTTGTCGTGTTCGCGACGGTCCGATTAAAGAGGGAAATAGTATCATTATCTTTCACTCTGACTTAACTTCTCTCTTTGAGTACAAATAAAAGTAAAGTAAGAGGGGATTAGTAACCTAACGGGAAAAGTTTACAGGCTCTCGAAATTTGGATCGGATCGCAGCCCTCGCCACCTTGGAGTAGTCCTCCACATCACACAAGATGATGGGAGGGTTCTTCCCCTTGGCTTTGTGAGCCTGCCCAGAACCACTAGTACCAGGCTGAGATAAGGCACGGCTGGCGTTGTTACCCTTAGGTTTCCGCCGCTTTACACCTTCACCCAACGCTGGCGCACCCTGGCCTGGGCTATAAACAGGGAATTAATTCACGAACTAGGGGTAAAATATTGAACAAAATTCTTTAAACGTGTTTAGATATATGTATAGTAGGACCCTCGTAGGAATCTCCTTTTAGAAAATACAAATACTTTTTGCGGTCAACATTGATATTACTATTTTTACTGGTGTTGTTTTATAGGTATTGATATTATCTAGCAGTCAAACACCTTAGCTTAATTGGTAGCGTGTCTACCTATTGAGTTAAGTGTGCCGGGATAAGTTCCTGGCGAAGCCGAAAAATTTATTATTGGTGAAATGTGTGAGTTCCTTTCGCGGTGATGAATTAACGGGCTGGAGGCTGGGTGTTGTTTTTGTTCTAGATTTAAGTCCAAAACAAACCCTTTTGAGATGGGAGCATAAACTCTTTACCGTAGGTAGTGTAGATGTTATAAAAAGAAGTGGTAGACCTTCAAACAGAAGAGAACAGTGGACACTAGTCGACGAGTCAGTGGAGAGATCGCAACGCAAGTAGGGATATGGTATCGAAAGAAAAGTATTGATACTGTACTCATTTAAAGTATCGAAAGAAAAGTATCGATAGCAGTAAGTATCGGTATCGAAATTTTAATCTGGAAAAATATTTCTCTTCTCTAGTAATAATAATGATTTCAACTTTTGCATCATAATTATATTTTCATATTTATTTAAACACTGAAAATTATCATGGTTTTTAATAATCTAAAACAAATATTACAAGATTTTTTTCGCTATACAACTTTTAAAAAACTTCCATAATTCACTACTGTGAGGTGCCACTTTTTAACTAAATTCGTCGTTTATATACTCTATCAATATAGATTATTAACTATTGACAAAGAATAGAAGAAAATATGCCCTCCCATGCTTTATCCGCTTAAACAACGCACATAAACTTTTCTTGCTTCGTCTCTTTGGGGCACCCTTTAGTTGGCTGAGCTCATTGAGCTCTACAGAAGCTTCTTTTGTTTATTTTGTGATGACCGCGCTCATTGATAAAGGAAGGTGAAGTAGACTGGTCACTACTCAACCCGTCAGGTATCAGGCTATATTGATAAAGATGAAAGAACACCTATGAATGGTGATAAGCTAAAAGAGATTGAAAGCTAGGGTTGCTTCTTGCTTGTCAATTGTCATGCAGAAAATGACTGAGAATTGAGAAATAGTGTAATTTGTTCTTCCTCCACAATTCACCCTAGTAAACATTTAATCCCAACATGAGTGAAGATAGCAAAAAAATTGTTTCTTTCGATATCGATCCGATAACGGAGTGTGAGTACTATTATCAGTAAAAGTATCGGAAAGAAGTAGCGAATAAAAAAACACTAGTATCTAAAGGAAACTATCAATATTAGTAAATTATCGATACTTTTTTTCACGTCCCTACATGCAAGTCGACGCGTAAACTATCTGCGGTACTGGATACCCTGGTCGACAATGTGAAAGCATATGAAAAAAAGTTTTAGAGATGCACTCATTTCCCCCTATGTTCTTTCAAGAACCATCCGATCATGACCATGTTCCAAACTGCTTCAGACGTTTGACACAATTCCAAAGTGTGGTAAGTTATCTTTTCTGACGAATGCACCTTATGAACTAAAAGATGCCCAATCGTGCTACTCCAGCGATGCTAAGAAAAATGTCCCACATAATTTGGCGGCGTATTATTCTTTGTAATAAGAATGACGGTGTACATACTGATCCTTTGGATAGTGAATGGTTTGAACTGCAAAAGTGGATTATTAACTTTAATTGTAAGTTGTAAATACTAGAAATATTTGGTGTATTTGATTATCACAGGGGTAACGGGACTTTGTGACCACCCTATATATATATATAGTGGGCACAATATATATATATATATACATGGTGATTTGAAAGGTTAGGTAAAAACTAAAGGAGCAAATAAAGAAATTAAGGTAGAAGTAACCCTGAGTCAGATGAGGCCATTGACGGTGGGGAAGACTGATACCAATCCGCTGAAATAAGCAGACATCCAGAAATTCCCGCACATTGAAGGAAAAGTGTGCTGGTGGTCCTTATTGTTGCACCCACATTTGCTTAGTGGCACATCTTGTAACAACCTCCGGCGCAATTTCTTCCAGAAAGATCCTGTGAATATGTCCAGTCAAATGTGGTGGCGGGAGATAAGGTCCGATCATGTTATCTCTGGTGAATGATGCCTCCTCATCAGTGAACATTACTCTGCCCAAAAAATGAGGCTCGTTCAGATAAATCTGCAAAATCTACTGATGGCTTCTGCGGATAGAGGCCCCTGTCGTGTGATTCAAGATTAAACTAGTGTGGGAATATAAATAATGCTTATTTCAGTCGAATGGCATAAGACTTCTCCACCTTAAATGGCCTCACCTGTCTCAGGTGATTTCAAAGGTCATGGTAGCCTATTCGAAAATTGTTCTACCCGAGTCCTTCTATACGCTTCTTAAGTTTTGACCTAAGCTTTTGAATAATCCTGTATACTACATATAAGATGTAACAGCTGAGTATCACATGGCTTGGCGTATGAATATATGAAAGTAATTTTAGTAAATTTTGTAACAATCAGGAAATGTCCTTCCTACCAAAATTCTACCCTAGTCTAGGCTTAGTATTTCCTGAGTGTATGCGAAAAAAATCAGAAAACATACATTTTGGAATCTGTAAATAATGTACTGCTTTCTTTTTTTTAATATAAAAAATTGTATGTCTATTTTTTTAAATTTACTCTAAGACTCTAAAAGCTTTTAGTAGAATGTCAACAGTAGGGCCTATACTAACAGCTAGGCTAATGGGAAGTTGCTTAAGTGGGAATACTGTCTGATCAAATTTCTTTATGAAGTATAAAAACATAGAGAAATACTAGTTTTAACAGAAGTGTTGTTTTGAAATCAGGTTTTTAAAGTTTAATTGAAATACTTTTTGTTTGCACAGCATAGTACTATGTGTATATACTCGCTCTGTTCGTTGGGGGATTCGCCCCCAGAGGGTTTTCTTTGCAAGTGGATGTAAACTAATGTATTTCCAGCATTGTTTTGAACGTAACAAAGTTACCGGTATTGTATTGTATTTTTCACACAATATTTTAGTTTATCCATACTTTTAGGGAAGCCATAATCATAAAATTTGGCACGCTTATGGCGATTGTATGTTCCAATATGTTTGCCAAATTTTATGATACTAGCTGTCTCATAATTGTGTCATAATATTAAAAATTGTGTGGAAAATGTGCAAAATTTATCTAAAATCAAAATATCTAGCTCCAGATAAGGTATAACTGATGAATATAAGACAAAAAGTAATAGGACTAAACTTGTGGATCTCGCCAAATCCGTACTGCTAGTTCAATCCGTTTTTTAATAGGTCTTACTGTTTAGACACAATAAACCTCCAAAGAAAGGTCCGCACTGACTTTAAAGTTGCTCCGCCATTTTGATTTTATTTTCTGGTGTTAAAATTTTTTTTTTTTTACTTTTTGGAATTTTACCGTCGGTTCCAGGCTAGAAGCTATAAGTTTGCCAAGTTTCAAGCTACATTATACGTAGCCCAGTAGTGGAAAGATCAGCCAGTGATAATGTTCCGTTGACCAGGAGACACCCGGGTGAACTTATCGTATATCCTTTCCGTTGAGGCTCTTTCCATGTCTCGATGAGATGAGATGATGGTGATAGTGAGTATGAGGGTGATAGTGAGTATGAGGGTGTGAAACCAGTGGAAACAATTTAACCTAACTTAACCTTAACTAAACAAACCCTGCTGACCGTTGGGTAGATTCCCCTTTTGGGAAAAATACCCAAGCTACCAGCCTTGAATCGAACCCAGGAGCCCTAAGCTATTATCCAGGGGCACGGATCACTAAACCATGGGGCTGGATAGTGTCTTACTACCCACTAGGGTTAACCTTATAGTTACACTATTTATCTAAGGATAAGGAAGGTAGAATTTAGAGAAAACGTACCAACATTTGTGAGGTAGAGTTGGAAACCATCTAGTAAAACCCACCCTCAGAGACCCGACCTGAATTAGAACCCTTATTTTCGGTGGTTCAGTCTATTGTGAGAGCGAATTATTAGATCAGTGGTACCAAATTAAATTTAGTCTAATGGCCAGATTCACAAACCTGGAGCGTGTTGGGAATTATAGCCTCTAGAAACATGTTTGATTAATGGTTTTCCACTCTCCCTCCACGCAAAGGGGACGGCCAGACTGGGCGAGCGAGCGAGCGACTGAAATATAAAATAGAACACATTGGTTGTAATGAGAGGTGGACAGACTGGAGCGAGCGACTGAGCGTGCGCACTTGAAAGATAGAACTGGTTCTATTTTTTTTCAAGCGCGCGCTCGACCCGATACAGTATAGCTTACAGGCGCTAGGCAATATTATTGTATTGTATTCTTCATTGAGTGCTAGGAAAACTTCTCATTTTGACATTTTTATTACTATCGATAGGTTTATCACACTTGCTACTAACGGCCTAATTTAATTAGTAAGATCATAAACCATACGTATATGTATATATATATATAAAACTGATATGTTAAAATACTTTAATATTATCAAAGTAGGCCTTTACAAATAAGAATCACCATTAGCGTGGAGAGAGGATGATAAAACCACAACAATAAATCACTTGTCAAAAACCACCCTCAGTTCACTGAGCCAAGATTCGGAGCCTCCTCGTCAACAACTATCGAGAGCTATCTGCTAATCACGCGCTCGCTCGCCAGTCTGACCACCCAGTCGCTCGCACGCTTGTCAGTTTGGCAGAAACCTAATGCGGGTACATGTCATCTCAATTAAGCCTTCCTAATCCCTAACTCATTAGTGTAACTAGTACATAGGCCTATAATCCAACGGGTAATAAGACACGGTCCAAAAAAGAAATTGTATTATATTTTCTTCTTTTTTTTAATCAGCAGTCTTACTACTCTTTCAGGCTATACTCATATGTTAAAGGTACTCTAATGGGGTTGGGAGGAGGAAGGAAGTATTTTAAAGGTAATCAACCCGCATTTGGGTGGAAGAAGAGTAGGAAACCATTTAGGAAAACCCACCATCAGTAGACCCGACCAGGATTAGAACTCCTACCTCCTTGTCACCGGCAAAACCAACTAGACAAGATTAACGTGTATTTTTCATGCCCACCGATGCGGATCTATACGCCGAACACCAGCGCGCGCACACACACATGTTTTATTAAATACACAAGAAGTTCTAAATCTTGAGACAATAGGCTATACAGAACGTTTCGTAATAACTTTAGCAACTGCTTTGTCTCAAAGAGAATACGAGAAACAATTCCAGCTTTGTAAGGTTTTAACTCTGTTTCAGTTAGAAAAATATTTACAATGAATTACTAAGATAAGACAAAATGGAGCCCCTTGAATTAATAAGCTATGTTTAATGAAAATTTATAGCTTAATTGAACAGTAAGAAGTTTCTTTTGCTATAAACGTGTCATTTTTATTTATAAGTAAATTAATCTGACCTGATGTTACTATGAGTGTAAGGTTAAGGTATAGATAAGCATTATATATAATTGTAATTTAAACAAGATGTAATAAATATAATTTTTAAATTGGTTATTGGTTAGTTCCCATAAATAACCTAATACATATATTAACTAGAAGTAACCTGCTTCGGTGGCCTCATGGTCTAAGGCATCAATCTCATGTTATACTAGACTACCGATGACAGGGAGATCGGTGTTCGAATACCAGTCGAGTGTACTAAAAGTTTATTCCAAAATAGTTTTTCACTCTACCTCCATGCAGATGCGGGTACACCTATTCAAAATTTAAACTTTCTCATCAATAGCCCACAAGCGTAATTAGTACACATGCGTATAACCTGAACCGTTAGTAATACTCGGTGCTAAATAAACATCTAAAAGTGCAAATAGCCTAGACCCAACTCTGGTCAGATATACTGTTTAAAATGTACACTAAATCTCTTGGTGTGAGCTAGAGCAAGTTGTTACTTTCATTGATCTGTCTCAGTACCACTTATGGCTCTGACAAATATTAAAGTGGCAGAGCTATGAACGATAGTAGTACATAACATTCAATATACAGCCAATCTTTGTGATGAATAGAGTGAAGGTGTCGCTTGTAGGGTCAGTAATAACATTCAATATACAGCCAGTCCCTGTGATGAATGGAGTGAAGGTGTCGCTTGTAGGGTCAGTAATAACATTCAATATACAGCCAGTCCCTGTGATGAATGGAGTGAAGGTGTCGCTTGTAGGGTCAGTTAATACTAGTAATAACATTCAATATACAGCCAGTCCCTGTGTTGAATGGAGTGAAGGTGTCTCTTGTAGGGTCAGTTAGTGTATGAACGATACTAGTAATAACATTCAATATACAGCCAGTCCCTGTGATGAATGGAGTGAAGGTGTCGCTTGTAGGGTCAGTTGGTGTATGAACGATACTAGTAATAACATTCAATATACAGCCAGTCCCTGTGATGAATGGAGTGAAGGTGTCGCTTGTAGGGTCAGTTGGTGTATGAACGATACTAGTAATAACATTCAATATACAGCCAGTCCCTGTGATGAATGGAGTGAAGGTGTCGCTTGTAGGGTCAGTTGGTGTATGAACGATACTAGTAATAACATTCAATATACAGCCAGTCCCTGTGATGAATGGAGTGAAGGTGTCGCTTGTAGGGTCAGTTGGTGTATGAACGATACTAGTAATAACATTCAATATACAGCCAGTCCCTGTGATGAATGGAGTGAAGGTGTCGCTTGTAGGGTCAGTTGGTGTATGAACGATACTAGTAATAACATTCAATATACAGCCAGTCCCTGTGATGAATGGAGTGAAGGTGTCGCTTGTAGGGTCAGTTGGTGTATGAACGATACTAGTAATAACATTCAATATACAGCCAGTCCCTGTGATGAATGGAGTGAAGGTGTCACTTGTAGGGTCAGTTAATACTAGTAATAACATTCAATATACAGCCAGTCCCTGTGATGAATGGAGTGAAGGTGTCACTTGTAGGGTCAGTAATAACATTCAATATACAGCCAGTCTCTGTGATGAATGGAGTGAAGGTGTCGCTTGTAGGGTCAGTTGATTGATACATTTCGTTGGACTTGGCAGATTGATGTGCAATAATACCATCTGGCTCAGTGAGGAAAGTAACGGGAAACTACCTCACTCCTTATTTCCCTAGTACTCAGTGCTGCCTAGGCTTAACAGCTTTAGATGAAACTGCTGAGGAGCCAACAAACCTCTGTGTTGAGTAATGGACATACATAAAGAAATACACAAAAGTGGTAATCAGTGCTACATTTAATATAATTAGAGTTATTATAAATTAACAAATTCTTCTCTATAACATAAATAAGTCTCTTAAAAAAGGAAAAAATAAAGTTATATTTTTTTTAAACAAACGTTACACTCTGGGTTAGGTAAGGCATTAAATGCGTTCAGTGAGATAGGGCAGTGTTTCCTAGATTGTGTTGCCCGTAGCCCCAGGGGGTACAGAAAGGTTTTCAAGGGATACATGTCGTGACACTAATTTTTAATCACTAACATTTTGTTTTCATATCATAGTAGGTCTGATAAACAAATTAGCGCAAACTTTAATGTGATGTCATAGACTTTTACTTATCTTTATTTCCCTCTGTCATATATTTGTAAATCTTACCAGTGAAGTTTTGGTATCAATTTGTTTACTAACAGCGGAAAGATGTTTTCTTGGTCTACCCTGAAAAGTAGCAAGCCTAACGTGGGGATGTAGGGGACGCGGGAAAAGGTCAATGTTTTTTGCAGTTTTTATAACACTTTTTTTTTTGCCAAAACAAATAAAAAATTGTTCCAGTAGAAACATAGTCCAATTTTTTTTCACAGCGTGATATCAACAGTAATATATGATGAGAAACTTTTTAAATGAAGAGAAATATTGTCATTAAAATTCCAGGACACCCTTGATAGATATTCAACAACTGTTTATACCACCATGTGAAGAAAATTAGACTCTTTATGTTCCTGCTGAAGCAATATTTTATTTATTTTGAACAAAAAAAGTTTTGATAAACAAACTGCAAAAACATTCACCTTTTCTCGCGTTACTTAAGCTCCCAACTTAACTTACATAGTTCTACTATGCCTCAGCCTATAATATAGGGCCATAGTGTAATACGTAAAGGTAAGCCCTTTAAGGGTAAACAGAATGTACGTTGTTTAGGCCAAAGCCCTGAAAGGGGTGTCCAACTAGCGAAGTTTAGAGTACACTGTGATAGGTCGCAGAATGATCTAATTCTCTCCAGAGCATGAATTATTAAATACTAGTATCGATTGCATGATTAGTTTTAACAAACTTATCGATTATATATTCTAGTACTGGTTTTCTGGATTTATGTTTGTACGTAAATGTAATAATTACGCTAACGAGTTAGGGGTGAGGAAGGTTGAATTTAAAGGAAGGGTACCCACTTTTGCGTGGAAGGGTAGTGGAAAACTATTTAGGAAAAAATACTCTCATTATACCTAAGACCAATTTCAAATTTTTATATATTTCTATATATCCATAGAAAAACACTTTTTTTTAAAAAAACGAATACGTAAATCAAAAAAATATTATTTTGACGAAAACCAGTATTTCTCTTTTTCTTGAGTTTGCTTACCATGTATCTTGATTCATTTTTAAGATAAACCGTAAATATGTTCTGTGCAAGCATGCTTAAAAATATATATCAGCATGTAATTAAGATTATAAAATATAATAAAGAAAGAAGTTCTACAAATCAAATATCTTGACAGCTTATAAATGTATGTTACTGTACTATATTATATTATAATAAAGTAGTATATTGTAGGAACACATTTTGAGTTTGATACTGTATAATTTATAGATTATGAAGAGACATAATTCGCCAAATATGTGGAAAGGCCACACCAAACACCTTGAAAGGCCACAGGTTCCTCATCCCTGCCTTGAGCTATTCGACCAACGAAGCGGGTATATTTACGTTACTAACGGATCAATTTGTATTTCTGTTTTTTTAACACCACGTCTTACCACCCATTTGGGTTGTACGCCAACAATTTGTAGAAGGAATCGCGAGGCTTGTATATTAAATGAAATTATTTGAGCTGGCATTCACCTTGACATGTTTATACGTGTTTCTGATACATGTTTGACAGAGAAAGTGCTCAACAAGTAGACACGAGATTATAGGACGCACTGTTTATCATGGCAGTGTCCAACTCTTGCATGAACCCACCTTGACATGTTGATACGTGTTTCAGGTACATGTGACACTAGACTACAGGACGCACTGTTCATCATGGCAGTGTCCAACTCTTGCATGAACCCGCTCGTTTATGGTTCATACGCCATCAACTGCAGACGAGAGTGTGGGAAGTGTTTTAGTTGTGTGTTGGGGACGAGCCACAAAAATATTGGTGAGTTGGATTCCTGTTAAACTTAATATTTTTGTTTTCACTCTTGTTTACCACAATATTGTTTTTAATTTTTATTTTATTTCCAAATACCTTAAAATATACTGATGCATTTTATACATATATATAGACCTATATAGGTTATAAAATAATATTTTTTGTACGGACAAAGTGTTTATTTTAGTCATCCCATTATAACAAACACAAACAGTGTTGCTCACCTTAATCATGAGCATTTTTCAATTCGTGCCTCTATGAATTAGCCTAAAGAAATCCTTCGTAGATAAAGTAATCAAATTAAAAATACTTTTTTTTTTGTGATCAAATATTTACGTTAGAAACATTAAAATAATGATGAATAAATCAAACTAAACTAATAATATTTGGTGGTACAACAATTGTGAAATTAATTACGGATTTTATAGATAGCCTGAATGAATGGGTAATCAAAGAGTGGCATATAAAAATAAATAAATAAATAGATAAATGAACAGACAGTTAAATTGATGTTTAGAGAGTGAGGCAGAGATATATAGATATATATATAATAGAGAGATACAGATAAGGTGACTAATAAAGAGATATAGATACAGAGAGATAGATAAATATATATAAAAAGATAGATAGGTATAGTGATGATAGATAGATATATATGTGGATGTATAGTTAGATACATGCTAAATAGCTAATGTATATGAGATAGAGAGAGATACAGATAAGGTGACAAAAAGGTAGATCTAGATGCAGATAGATAGATAAATAAATAGATGGATGGATAAGCATAGAAATGATAGACAGATATATAAGCCTACATATATATGGATAGATAGATAGATGCTAAATAGATAGTAAGTATATAAATGGATAGAGAGATATGTGATTAATATATAGATGATATGTAGATTATAGATATAACTATGATAGATAGATGGACAGGCAAACATACGAGTGCAGGTTTCCCAATATTTTCACCGCACCCATAGGGGACCATAGTAACACCATAGAGTGTCACTTCAGCCCTTTTGACAAACCTTGCACTACTAGATCATTAGACCATTTACCAAGATAATATTTTCTTCTGAAACGTGATATTGATCTTGCTGTAGCTGGGAGGGCTACTCCTAAACATTGGTTTAGTATCGTACCTCTAACGATATATTAGGACTTAGGAGTTTCGACTCGAATTTCAATCATGAATATCACTCGAATATTTATACAGTAGTTAAATTCTTACAATTGAAATATAGTCACAAGACTTCGGGAATCTTAAGTACTAACAAATATAATGGAATACAACATAAATTTTTTTTAAATCAATAACACCAATCATTAAGTGTCTTTGAGCTACGTCGAGTACAGTACGTCCTATGGGTTAAGGACACTTGAATTTTAAATTATCCCTCAGAAGAGCTTCTAATTTGAAGACATTCTCTATTAAAAATAACAGATTGGTACATAATAAGATGTCAAATTAAAACCCTGAAACATCTTAACATTGATAAAACACGCTTTGGTGGCCACGTGGTCTAACGCGCTATTCTCGCAGTAGACTAGATTACCAATGACCGGGAGATTGAGGTTTGAATCTCGGACGGGTGTACTGAGGGTGGTTTTTCCATCATTGTTTTCCACCCTCCCTCCACAAAAATACAGATACACTTCCTTTAAATATAACCTTCCTAATCCATAAAACCATTAGAGTAATTAGTGCATAAGCGTATAACCAGAACGGGTAGTAAAACGCGGTGCTAAAAAAATCTATGGACAGGTTAATAAACATCATTTAAATATAATTTATTGGTCCCTTCAAATAATGCATCTATTTAAAACAAAGTCTTAGTCTCATTAATATTTAGAAACTTGACCTACCAACTCTTTAAGTGCCTTCAACCCTCCTGATTAAAATCTTTGCTCAATGGGTTAGTTTAGAGTTGGCGTGCTGTTCGAGCGGTATCGTCAGGTCTTCTGACCTGAGCGCTCCCTGCCCCTCACTATGGCTCTGCGATGCATAGTTCACTCTACCAGACCAATTTTGTAATTCCTTCCTCCAACTTTTGGAACCTGAGCGCTCCCTCACACCCTACGGAACCTCGGTCAGTAATAGCTCACTCTGATAGGTTACGTGTCTTCCAATAATTTCCCTCCTTTGCTTCCGTATACATAGGCACAATGTTTACGCTCTCGTATAATTAAGCCCCAGTTTTAGCCAGTTCTGACGAAAACTTTCTATATCATGTATACTATTTTAGATGATGATATTGTTCCGAGTATTTAATAATGTACGCTACCCACTTCCAAGGAAAATATATGTCTACAAGCCAGTCTTGTGATTAAAGGAGATATTCTTGGTCAGAGAGAGTCTCCAACAAAATACCAATAATTATTTTCTGGGTCTTCGCACCATAAATTGTTTAAATATTCAGGGTGTTTCTTGCTGGAAATCTCGCTAAGTATAGAGAGGAGTATTTTAGCATTGGGGGAGAACCGCTCCGTATTTGCCATTGTGTGAACTTTAAACAAAAGCGTTAATTATTAATTTCGGTTTCAAGGCCCTAACGAAGAAAATCCCTGAAGCAACAGCGTTAATTATTTAAGAAGGTGTGCTTTTGGTTTCACGGTCTTAACGGAGAAATTTGTTGACTGGAAGCAATTTGCATCAATAATATTGGACATGAAACCACGGCAATGATCATCTTTAAGCTGCATTTTATGAATAACGCTTTAGGAAGTTGGGTATTCGTTTCACCGTCAGCTGTAAAGCCTAGACAGCACTGAAGAGGAGTACTTGTAGAAATAAGGAGTGAAGTAGTTTACCGTTGCTTTCCTCTCTGAGCTAGAAGGAACTATTGCACATTAGTCTGCCATGCCCACCAACCGACCCTACTAGCAACACCTTCACTCCAATCATCACAGGGACTGGCTGTATATTGAATGTTATTACTATCACGTACATCCTAAGATGTCTTTCCTTAACCCCAGTGGGTACGCGTACCTCAAGTTGAATAGCCCTAATTTAACCCATACTGTGCCTCACCTTATGCCACTTTCACCAATCTTTTGATACAATAATACTTTACTGGCCATTGATTAAAGAACAAAAGTTTCACAACCACAGCCTTAACTATTTAATTCAAATCCGTCTTTACAACACTATATAGTGTCTCCAAACTGTGCCGATACACCTTTACCATGTTGATTGCTTTACAATACAGCTCTTAGCCAAAACGGCTGTAGCTTGAAATCTCCATGATACCACTGAGCTATAACATGCAAATAAACTCCAACATACAACTGACCTCCAACATACAACTGGCCTCCAACATACAACAGAATCAGCTCCAACATACAACTGGCCTCCAACATACAACTGACCTCCAACATACAACTGACCTCCAACATACAACTGACCTCCAACATACAACTGGCCTCCAACATACAACAGACTCAGCTCCAACATACAACTGGCCTCCAACATACAACAGAATCAGCTCCAACATACAACTGACCTCCAACATACAACTGGCCTCCAACATACAACAGACTCAGCTCCAACGTACAACTCGCCTCCAACATATAACTGACCTCCAACATACAACTGACCTCCAAAATACAACTGACCTCCAACATGCAAATAACCTCCAACATACAATTGACCTCCAACATACAAATGACCTCCAATATACAACTGGCCTCCAACGTACAACTGACCTCCAACATACAAATGACCTCCAACCTACAACTGACCTCCAACATAGGTGTCGCTGTTCTCTTTGGCCTTCGCTCTTACGGCATAAGGTCGAAACAGAACTAAAATATGTTATCTTAGTTCTACATTACTTTGTGATAATTTGATTATAGTAATGATAACTTTAATTTTACTTTAATATAACAAATATTTTCTTTAATTCTACGTTACGCTGTACTTATAATAAATAAATAAAATTAATTTAAATGTTGGCTTCAACCGGTACAATACCAGAAGATATAGTGCGTTGTAAACAATCTGTACAGAGATGGAGGAATAGATGGGCATGCAACCTCTTTGGCAAGTTTGTTTGTTGGCTTGGGTTGGAGAGGCATTGCCATGGTGACAGAGTAGATTGATTTGTTTAGATGAATTTCCCGAAAATATAATTGATTTATGGTTGGAGTTCAAGGTTACTGAAAATGTATAGAACTAATGTTTACTTTTATCTTTATTAAAATTAGTATTTTAGAAAAATGATTCCATGCAGCTTCACATGTTAACAGTGTAACACCCGCTTCAGTGAAAACATGACTTAAGGCGTCACTCTCGTGTTAGAATGGCCTTCTGAAGACAGGGAGATCGAGGATTGAATTCACTCCTACCCCATTATAGTAATTATCATAATGCGTACAACCTGAACAGGTAGTAAGACGTGGTAATAAAAAACAGCAAAACGTAAGATAAAAAGTGTATCAGAGGTAGAGCTTTAAAATCTCCAATTTGGTAACACAGAACTCCCCAATATCCTTAAAATAGCTCACACGGTGAGGTGTGAACTTACCTCGACCCCTTACCCCTGGTCATGTTACAATACATATTCATTTATTCATACGCCAGGTCATATTAACTGCAGGTGTCACTTTTTACTTTCTATCGACACCTCGGAGAGAAAGTATCGCGATCGTTAAAAAAATCGAGTTCGAGATTTTGATAAATGTCGATGTTTCATGACCCCTTGAAACCAAAAAAAGGGGTTTTGCAATGCCATCCATCTGTCCGTCTGTCTGTCTGTATCTCGGGCTAGAGCCGAAACAATTTTACTGATTGTGCTAAAACTTAATATCTGGTGTTTTCATAAGGTCCTCCCGAGGGATTTTTGGAATTAGATCTAACCCTAAAGTTAAGGGTAATTTACTGAAGGTCAAAAAAGAGGAAAAAAAATCTATTTTCTTGACATTCCCCTTTAACGATTTTGATTAATTGATATATATTGACACTGTTTATCACTATAAACAATATGGAGATTCTTATTTTATCATGAAAATGACAGGGTTCCTTACATGGGAGAAATTTTCCCATTTTCATAATTTCTCCGCAACTATTTGAGATACAAAATAACTTAGTGTTATTAAAGATTTAAATCTTATTTGAAATATATTTTTATAAAACTAATAATTTCTGAGCTAAAAGCAAATATATATATAATATATACTTTTTAATTCAGGTCTTTGAAAATGAATTTGATTCTTATGCTCTATGGTGGACAAAGGATGTTTCTCTTTTCTCTATTTTTCTGTAACAGTGTTCCTAGTTTACAGATAGTACAAATTTACACTTCTATAACGCTCGAACGTAGTCTTCATACCTTGACTGATTACACTATGACACTATATTACAAGCTACTCCATAGTGGAACCATGTAAGGTAATCTTGCTACCTTTCAGGGTAAACGAAGGGTACATATAGTTATAATTATTTAGTTTAATTTCCATTTACTAAATTTCTGACCAGAACTCTAAGAATTAATAACAGGCCAGTACTTATATATCCATAAGACTATAGATATAAATGGAATATTTAAAAAAAATATTAAATACAAATTATTACAAATAATTACATTGAATAAGATTACATTTACCGAAAAAACCCAACTTTTTTGTGAGCTATTTGTGGTAAAATGAACCTGACAACATTATTTATAAGGTTGGAATTTAATGACTCTCTACTCTTTTATAATGGTACTGTTTTGGACCCTTTTCATATATTCAAAAATTCATGGATGAAGTGTATTTTTCTTTAAATAACTTTATATAAATTTTTCTTTTAATACTTCATCCATGGATTATCAGGTGTTTTCAGAAGTAATTTCAATATAATACGTTTCAAAACTTTCTTTGTTTTAAAAAACTCCCATCGTTTTATTAGAAAATCAGGTGATGGATGAGCTGGTTCCCTTTACCCAATAGGAAGCCAGCCTTCACAACATCAGGTTGCCAGGAGTTCTATTAGTTAGTTTTAACAATGGTAACAATAGGTCTGAGAAGCAAGGGGTAGGTCATATATAAGAAGCTTGTGCGTATAAATCTACACAAAACCTAATAATATCACACAGAAAAATAGAAATCTTCAGATAAAATCTCAGTCTGTAACGGCACTATCTTTGTCTCTCCGCGTCAGTTTCGTAAATGAACAAAAACTGTATCATTTTAATATTAAATTTACAATACTGATAGTGCAATTAACAAAATAAACCGTGTACAACATTATTTTTCTACTAATTTCAACAAATAAGCAATAAGGAATCTCACAGTAAGAAATACATATAATCAGATTATCATAGCCGTATGATACCAAGTGCGTAGTAAGGCATGAACGGGTCATCATCATCATCATCATCATCCACATAGTCATATAAAAAATCGGTATCGTTATAATTTTATGATTAAAATGTAACTAATTAAATCTAAAGCTAGCACTGTATACACAGCGCAACGGTCCAAAAGATCAACCTTGTAAAAGTTACTGGTAGAATTTTGTTTTATTGTGAGATGCCAAGAAGACACATGAATGCCTACATGATCAATAAGAGATAGCGATATAAATTATAACTAATATTTTCGGGCTTAAATGGTGATCCATGTTGAATAAATCGCTTCCAAAGTTTCGTCTGTATTTGTAACAGCCATCATCGAGGGTAACTTTTCACCGTCGGTGTCGGTTATTGTCAGGCCCGGGTAATATGACGGTTCCAACCAATTACAAGCAATATTACCTCTGTCTGTTTCGGGTTGTTTTACCAGTAAAATCTAGTGTTTCAACTGGTTCCACACCCTCATATTCACTATCATCCTCATATCCTCTCATCGGGATAAGGAAAGAGTCTCCACAGAAAGAGTTTACGATTAGTATATTCGGTTGGTCATCCCCTGGGAAATGTTAGATTAGTACTGGCTAATATTTCCGCTATTGGGCTACGAGTGATGTAGCGGGTAGCCCAGATGCGTATTATTATTATTATTATTATTATTATTATTATTATTATTATTATTATTATTATTATTATTATTATTATTATTATTA
>CABFWB010001330.1:34101-64177 GCA_902151455.1 Timema bartmani | reverse complement strand
TTATCGTTACTACAGTCTTACTAGTAGTTCTGTGAACAGTAGACCTAACTACCTCCATATTCTTATCGTTACTACAGTCTTACTAGTAGTTCTGTGGACAGTAGACCTCGCTCCTTCTATGTTCTTATCGTTACTACAGTCTTACTAGTACTGTAAACAGTAGACTTCGCTCCCTGCATGCTCTTATCGTTACTACAGTCTTACTAGTAGTTCTGTGATCAGTAGACCTCGAACCCTCTATTTTTTTAATCGTTACTACATTCCTTAAAATTTCTCTTTGAATTTCAAGTTGAAGTATTTTTTATAATTTCTCCTTGGATTTAAATTGATGAGATCAAGACGTAAGACAAACAAATTGTTCAATGGCGCATTAGATTCCTATAGAATAACCGCTACCCTCGTGGTTTGAAACGTCATTTTCGCAATGTGTGACCACATTCTATAAAATAGACCCTATTTGCTCGATCGATTGTTTAGAAATTGTAAATTCAAATCACTCGAGATGAGCTATCAAACGAGAAACTGTTTCATTAGTCACCATGTTGAAACGGATAGCCATATCCTCACATCGATTCCACTATAAATGGTGTACGCGCAAATTAAAATATATTTCCCTAGCAGAATAATTTACGATGCTTCGTAGATTAAACAGTTTAAGGAGTCAATCTCTATGCTGAATTGCTGAGGACGTGGATATCGGCGTTCAAATCCCGGTCGGGTGTACTGAGGGTGATTCTTCATAGTTGGTTTTCCACTTTCCTTCTACGTAAATTTGGGTAAACTTTCTCTAAATTCAGCCTTACTCCTCCCTAACACACTAGCATAATTAATACATGTGTATAATTCGAACGAGTATTGAGACGTGGCGCCAAGGTTTTGCATGAATGGCAATGTGTTCCACAAATTAAATTAAATCATGTGATACAAACACGTAATGAAACTATACACTGACATCGGGGATACTATGACTACAGGATCACGTATCAAAGTAAAACAGACCAGATGGTACAGTAAAAAGTGAATACACATCGATGTTTGATGTATTTAACACAAATGAGAAGTCATAAGTCATAACCTTCCGAGTCATATCACGGGTAAGAGTGTTTTTATGTGTGGATGTCAAAAGGAAAATAACCTTTAGTCCAGGGGTCAGCAAACATTTAGTAGTGTTGTGCCGAGGTAATATTGCAAAGTCGCTTAGCGTGCCAACCAACCTAACATTTATATTTTTATACTAATTACTTAGTACAACTATTAAAACAAATTTAAGTTGATCTTGTAAAATTAAAATATAATTACTTGTTTCTAAATCGAATACATTAAATAACTTCTGTTTATAGAATATTTTATATTTTAATACAAATCTGATAAATCAGAATAATTACAAAAGTTATCAATGTGGTTTGAAAAATTTAAGTTCTGAAGACACTATTTTGAAATTTTGAACGAAACAATTTAATAATTGAAACATAAAACATGTTGTTGGTAAAATTATTACTCATACCAATGTTTTAATTAAATATATGGTTTTATATTATTTTTATTCAAAACGCTCAGTGCGCCGTTGAAAATCGTTCCAAGTGCCATTCTTGGCATGCGTGCCGCAGGTTGTGTCCCCTGCTTTAGTCTTTGCTAGTTCATGGTAAATCACAAACCCTGTCACAAGCCGCGGGACTTGTTGCACGATTAATTCACCTGAGATCCGCTTAAGTGGCTGAATGGGCTAACGTGTAACTCTCTTCTTGGACTGGCCTGCTTATGACGGGGAGATCAGAGCTCGAATCCCGGTTGGGGGATTTTTACCCCAAATGGTTTACCATCCTCCTTCCATTCAAGTACTGGTAGATTAACTCTAAAATGCCTTCATTCTCATCCATACCTCATTAGAGTAATTATCATTATATGCGTACAACCTGAAGAGGTAGTAAGACGCAGCGATAAAAATAAAATCCACATGAGTTTAAATGCCAGGGTTGTACGGCATAACGGTGACCTGGCGGTCTAGGGGTAAGGTGTCAAACTTCTGTGCTGGGGGTCCGGGTTTCAATCCTTGGTCCCGGCACAGATATATCTGATTGCCAAACCCTTCCTTCACCTCTGACAAGACGTGTATTAATCACAACTTGTGAATGTGTGGAATGCCAGGCCTCCACCGTGGTTCGGATCCGACGTTAAATTGTAGGTCCTCCATTTCATCTCACAACCACCCTACCATTACATATTAACGTAAGTACGTGTAATTCAAACGGGTAGTAAAATGTGGTGCTATTAATAATAATAATGTACGGCATAACCATGCATATTAAAGCGCATATATGCATCCGGTAACTGTAGCGCTCTCCAAAATAAATGGACCCCTGTAAGATTTGCTAACCGTACTATTCAATCAAGTAGAAGAAATAGTATAAGAATTTTTTTTAAAGAAGAGTATAAAGGTAAAGATTAGGAAAAATAAAACTTGTCTTGTTGCACCGGTTCGGAACCAAACCTCTACTTCCAAGAGTCAACCACACTACCTTTGTGGGAAAACTTAACGGAAGCTTTATTCAACTATTTCTATAAAAATAATTTTAAATGTTTTNAAAAAAAATATATATAAAGGTAAAGATTAGGAGAAATAAAACTTGTCTTGGTGTACCAGTTCGGAACCAAGCCCCTACTTCCAAGAGTCAACCACACTACCTATGTGGGAAAACTTAACGGAAGCTTTATTCTACTATTTCTATTAAAATAATTTTAAATGTTTTGCTGGTATAAGTGGTGGCAAAATCGAGAATATAAAGGAGGGTCTTGCCCACTCTGGAACCCCTTTTAGATGTATTTCAATCCCCTATGATATTCTCGAACACGAAGATGAAAGAGGGTCTTGCATCAAACTCCAAATAACTAATTTTAGGGGTAACAACAGTATATATTCTACAGAGTAGACCCCTCCAAATAGTTTATAAAGGAATTTAATTTTCAAAATTGAAAAAGTTCCATATAAACACCATAATAAATAGTTTATAGGGTCATTACATTTTAAAACACTCTAAATAGTTTCTAGTAACATTCAAATTTCAAAAATTTTTGGGCTATAATAATATTAGGCGTCTGGGCTACATCAATCGTAGCCCAATAGTGGAAAGATTAGCCAGTACTATCTACTAATGTGCTGTTGCCCAGGGGACGCCTCAATGTACTAATCGTACAGCCCTTCCTTAGAGGCTCTTTCCATGTCCCGATTATATGAGGTGATGATGATAGTGAGTACGAGGGTTTGGAACCATTGGAAACACTTAAACCTTGCTTAAACCTAATTAACCAAACCCTAGTGACCCTTGGGGTGGTTTCCCTTTTGGAAAAAATACCAAAGGTACCAGCTGGGAATCAAATCCAGGACTCCTAGGCTCATAGCCAGGTGCACTGACCATTACACCACGGGGCCGGTTATTTCTGGTTTAAAACCACTCTAAATAACATGTTGAGTGGAGTCTAATTTTCAACATATTTCCAGACGAGGTCTACTTCAAATAGTTTATAGTGGCTTCTAATTTTTAAACATTTGCTAGCGGAAGGCCGTAGGAACTTCTTTCGGTTTTTATGGGTCAGGTCCCTCCAAGTTTCCCTCTACACGAATGAGGCTCCACCTCCATTGGCTGTTAAGATAATATTTGCCTATAGTTAAAATTCGTACTGCTCTGACGGAATATAAAAAGTTGTTCTTTTTTTATGTTCAAATCAATAAAGTATCTAGTTATATTTTTTATAAATAAATTATTTTATTCTTGCATGTATCTAGAGCAGGGGTGGTAAATCTATGGCACGCCAGCACGGTTTGTGTTGAAAGCTGACATAGAAAAAAAATAAACCTTAAGCAAGACTTTTCCCGGCTTGGTATATTTTTTGTAAATCCATTTCGAAAGTCATGTCCTTCATTCACTGCCCTGTTACAACTAACGTTATGAAGTCAACGGTTAGAAATTATCTTGGATCGGACTTAAGTGCATCTCATGTGTTGTTGAAGACTGCAACTCAATAACTGAACATAATTAATATCTTGACTAGCAAAATACGATAACATGTTTCAAAAAAATTTTGGAAAGATATATATATATATATATATATATATATATATTATACTACTATAAAGCCACATGGCTGACTCACTCACTGACATTAATGTTTACCCACTTCCATATGAGCTAGAAACTTAAAATTTGGCAAACTTATAGCTTCTAATCTGTAACCGACGGGAAAATTACAAAAAGTTCAAAATTTTAATTTTTAACCCCCGAAAAAAATGCAAAATGGTGGAGCAACTTTAAAGTCGGTGCGGTATATACAATACAATACAATACAATACAATACCGGTAAATTTAAGTTGTTACGTTCAAAACAACGCATTACATTAGTTTACATCCACTTGCAAAGAAAACTCGCTGGGAGTTTGGAGGCGTAGCCCCCAACGAGAAAAGCGAGTATATCATCTATAAAAGCTAAGCAAAGCCAATTCAAAATTGGTTAATTCGAAATTGGTTAATTCTAAATATCGGATAGTTCGATCCCCACCATGATTCCCCAAGAAATTCCTATTTAAATCAATGGCAAATATAACATTTAATTCGAAATTTATAAGAAAGTTTTTTGATAATTTGAATTTCGAAGCCTGTACATTGTTAATTTTATCGAGTTTGTGCTCATTTCAAACCTAACTTAACCGAGCCAGCGGGGAGTGAGTTTCCTAGAATATGGGACGTGTTGGCTTTCATAACTTTTGTTTGACAATGTAAACACGTAATGCCCACATGGACTTATTTAAGTCTACAATTTCCGTATGTTAGATTTTCTAAGTTTTTATTTTTTGTGTTTAAATTTTTCTTCTTTTTTTTCACATTTGTAGGTATATATTGTCTATATTATGTATAATGTGTTCTATATAGAATATTATGTAAAATGTATGTGTTTATATTTAGCATATTATGAGGTTATTGAATTATTGTGTACCAGAAGCTTAGATATTATTTAAAATGGTTAGTTCGAATTTTGGCTATTCCAATTATTTTTTTTAGATATCCCTTGGAGCTCGAATTAAAAAAGTTATACTGTAATTTTTTTTAATCATTGACGATGCTACTTGCGATGCTTTTACTTTAATCTTTTGAAATTAATATTTTCTAAGACACTCACTTTAACCATTTAGACCATTTTCTCCCTTTTTTACCGAGTTGAATTTGGCTGCGTTATCTGATACCTAGTTATCTTATTTGATCGCACATATGTGGCTGACGATTTATACACGTCCATCACACACTCTGCCTTAAAATTTGAATTAATAGTGACCCTGGGCATGGGATGAACTTTGGATAGCTCAGTGGTCCAAAGGACCCGGTTTGATTACCGTGTAAGGGTTTCATTTTTCAATTTAAAGAATATAATCCGTAACTATCAAATATAATAGCTTTGCTATTTTTTAATCCATCAAAATATTTACAGCTTAATTTAAGTTTTTCACTACATCTTATAGTATTCAATAAGTTTTGATTTTTAAATACTCAATAAAAACTTAAATAAGTGTTCAAAATTCAGCTAGTCGGTAGCACACTGGTTGGAAAGGTTTCGCCATCCCCCTTTAGAGTTTTTCTCTAAAAATATATTCAACCAAAATCTTTTTTAGCCTTTTTCTAAATTTAGATTCCCATTTAGGTCAACTAGCTATTTTATTTTCATAAGTCTGAAAGGAAGCATAGCTCCTACCCACCTAACCGTACACAAACACACAAGCACATACATATTTATTTTTAATATGATAAGCATCCTTCAAAATACTAGCGTCAACGTATATTATATTAAGTCAAGTTTGTTTTTTTTCCTCCGAACGTCTTAATTTTTGTTTTCTCTTTCCTTTCAAAAACGTCACAAGCTCTTTCATATGTTTCCTGTTCTCCATTCACCGGAGCTATAATTCCATTTGACACAAATCTTAAGGTTGCTGAATTTCTGTGTCCTCCCACGATCGATGAAAGACAGGCAGAGGTGGTCACGTGAATAAATATAAACCATTCACTAGATTTCAGTGCATTTCTCTCATCATGAGTTGAAATAGTTTCGGCTTTATCGGCTCTGCTATCTGACAGTTGTCTGGGTGACCAAATCAAATTCCAATAATCAATCAATTAAGTCAATGTGCATGTGCACAAGCAGATACCTCCATTAAAGGTTGGGAGGAGATTTGAGATACCTCGTTAAATGATGAACTTGTGTATCAATATGTTGAGCTGTGTCACGAGAAAACACAATAATTTGAATACGTCCACAGAGACAATAAGCTAAAAGATAATTGTATCCATTGCATAAAAACAAAACGTGATGGCAAGCAGGTGTTTCTAGTTGGCGTTGCAAAGCATCAAGGGCTGACACAGTTTTCTGCTGGCGTGTGATTTGCCAGCCAATCAAGCATGTTCCAGTTTATATTATTGGTGAAAGTGTGAATCAGGCTTAGCCTGGGTCTATATCCATACATAACGCATAGCTAATAGTGAATAGTGTACAGTGCATTACATAAGACATATTACAGCAGTTTATAATTAAATGTAGGGATTAAAGATCTTATCTAATTTGTTTTTTACTTGCTTTGGTGGCCACGTAGTCTAAAGTGTCATTCTCGTAATAAACTAAACATCCTATGAAAGGGAGATTGGGGTTCGAGTCTCGGTCGGTAGTTTCGGGGTATGGGTCGGGGTAGGTTTTTCTCTAAATGGTTTTCCAATCCACCTCCACGCAAATTCAGATCCACTTACTCTAAATTCAAACTTACTCATTCCTAACTTATTAGCGTAATTAATATATATACGTAGACCCTGAGCAGGTATTAAGACGCGGTGCTAAGAATATATATATATATATATATTTATAGAAATTGATCTTAACTTTGCTTTACTAGATTTTTTACATCCATAACTGTTTTCAGCCTTTGGCCTGGTTCACTTTTTTTATTCAAGCTATAGATTTTACACTACCGACTTGCTAGGCCTGTCGTAGCTTCATATGTCTTATAATCTAACTTAATACTAGGACAGGCACAACATCCAGTCCCCGGCCATTAATTTATCACTATTAAAGAGTAAGCCCACATTTCACCAATTATAAATTTTTCGGCCATGCCGGGAATCGAACGCGGGATCCTTAGTTTAGTTGACAGACACGCTACCTACTGAGCTAAGGTGTCGGATTTTCTTTACTAGATGAGGTCTTTAAAATATTTTATTTTAGGGTTCTCTTAAAAAGGAAGGTTAACTAAGGTATATATTTTGAAACATAAAATTAGTATGATCTAAATGGTTTCTGTACCATTAAGTAAAATTATATTATTATTTCTCATGAATAGCCTATTATGATTGAGTTAATTATCAATTATAGAATAAAAAATGTAATGTTTCCTCTTTATTTCCAATCATATTTACAATCCTAGTAATCGAAGCTAAAAAAGGAAATTCGTCAGTAACAAACAAGTATGGTTACTACAAGGCATTTCAAACACGAACAGAAGTTAGTTTCGGTTTGCTGTGTATACTGGCCTTTAATTGGCTAAACCATCTCCTCGTATTCTTATTGGCTGATAGAAGGATTGTCTACCTTACGCTCAATCCTATGTATAACGCATAATAAATGTTAAAAGTTAAATTAACTTTATGCACTGTGCATGCAATATGAACGCTCTCATTGAAAATAATTTTCTTGAACTTTTTGAACTCTATGTACTATGTACTATTCGTTATTTTTAGTAATGTGTTATGCATAAGCCCAGGCTTGGACGTTGTATCAGCTTCATTATATAGTGTCTGCAATGTCAATGAAACAACGCATTCAGAGTTGTAAAACCATCGATAAATCTTCCTCTAGTATAATTCATCACAAGATTTGCTTTGAGTTCACATTTGTAAAGAGCAACAGTATTTGTCTTCGAAATTCACATCAAAGCAACTACTGACAACAGTAGGACTGTTAGAAGCTTACAGTTCCATTAACAAGATACTATCTAAGCTCTAATCTGTAAAGACGATTGTTTGACTGTAATACTATTTCTCTGGGCTGTTTGAAGGAGCTTTCATGCCATCGTTTCTGACATATTACAATATTTCTTTAAACGTGTTGTTTTATTTTCGAAATAAAAATCAAAGAAAACTAACCAAGGAGAATCTTTTGGAATATTTTCTCGTGTGTGTTTCGGTGGCGATAAGCATTAATTAAAACAGTTTCATTAAATTTAAAAACAAATAATTAAGATCTCAAAAAGTGACAAGTGACTTAGTTTAATTTCGTTATTCTAAAAACGTGAATTATATTTTTCAATGTCGTTCTAAACAAAGTAATACATGATTATACATTCACTTAAAAAATCTAATTTTTTTTAACTACTTAGAATTAATTTGCAATCAAATTAGAATCAAATATTAAGCTCGTCTGCTTTATGTATCACATATAAGCTCTCTTTGATACATTTTAAGTACTTCAGTATAATTTAATCTACATATTCGTATGTGGCCTTCCTAAGGTCAGAGGTTAGGGGTCGCGAGAAAAGGTCAATGTTTTTGCAGTTTTAACAACAAACAGTTGTTTATCGGCAAAATAAATAAAATATTGCTCAAGTAAAAACGTAGAGTTTAATTTTCTTCACACGGTTTTCAACATTTGTTGAATATCTGTCATGATCATAGCGGTATTAGATGAGAAACTTTTTAAATGAAGAGAAAAAGTTGTCATTAAATTTCAGAACACTTTTGATAGATATTCAAGAACTGTTGATATCTCCGTGTGAAGAAAATTAAGCTTTATGTTTGTACTTGAAAATAGTTTGATTTATTTTAGCAAAAAAAAAATATTGTTTTGATATAAAAACCGCAAAAACACTTACCTTTTCTCAAGTTCCCTTTAACCCCAGTCTAAGACTCTACCACACCCAGCCGGGAGCATAGCTGTTTTTACTCTAAATGGTTCCCCACTCTCCCTCCACGCAAACTTGTGTGCATTTCCTCTAGTCTGTACCATCCTCAACCTCATCCTTAACCAGTTAGATTGATTACATGAGGATAGCCTGGACGGGTATTATTATTGTTATTATTAGAACCACGTCTTACTACCCGTTCGGGCTATACGCACTTACGCTAATGTGCAATGGTAGGGTGATTGTAAGATGAAATGGAGGACCTACAGTTTAACGTGGGGTCCGAACCACGGTGGAGGCCTGGCATTCCCCACATTCACAAGTTGTGATTAATACACGTCTTGTCAGAGGGGAAGGAAGGGTTTGGCAATCAGATAAATCTGTGCCAGGACAGAGGATTGAGCCCCGGACAGAAGTCTGACACCTTACCCCTAGACCGCCAAGTCACCAACGGGTAGTAAGACACGGCGTGAATAATAACTTTTTCAAAAGTCTATTAATCCTGGAGTCACATTATAGTCTGAGCGTTGTGAAGCATCGCTATTAATTAGAGAGTAAACATCCAGGCTGGGTCAACAAACGCACTACTAAATGTTAGGACACTGAGTAAGGTTGAATTTAGAGGAAGTGCACCAGCATTTGCGTAGAGCTAGAGTGGAAAACCATTTAGGGAAACCAACCCTAGCACACCTAACCGAGATTCGAGCCCCAATCTCTCTTTCGTAGGCTGTCTAGTCTATTATTATTATTATTATTATTATTATTATTATTATTATTATTATTATTATTATTATTATTATTATTATTATTATTAGCACCGCGTCTTACTACCCGTTCTGGTTATACGCATTTACGCTAATGTGCAATGGTAGGGTGATTGTGAGATGAAATGGAGGACCTACAGTTTAACGTGGAATCCGAACCACGGTGGAGGCCTGGCACTCCTCACATTCACAAGTTGTGTCTGGTCTATTGCGAGATTGACGCCTTAAACCATGTGGCCATCGAAGCAGGTAAACAAGAAAAATTATTTGAGGAGATCTTTAATCACTACATTTAAATGATAATTAGCTGAATTTGTCTTATGAAGTTGTGCATTGTACACTAAGCACTATTTACTATTAGTTATGCGTTATACTCGTATATTAATATAAACTAAACAATAAGTACCATGGCGCTATGTGTAGATAATAGATAACTACTTAGATTTAACTCATGGGACTCACACGCCGCATGCGGTCTAAATGTACAACTCATTTTTTCTGGTTACCGACAACTCGGAGGATTGGACTCGAATCTCAGCTGAATTAACTAAGGATACTGGTGTTTCCTAAATTGTTTTAACACTTTCTTTTCACGCCAATTACGGTAGAAGGTACCTTAATATTCACCCTTCTCTTCATGTTGAGTGACTCGGTTGTAATACTTGGCTCGCCCTGGTTGCAGGTGTCGTGGGGGTGGTGGGGCAAGATCCAAAGATGGTCTTCATAACTCGCGTTCGAAAAATGGCCTTCACTTTCGTAAAAGGTAAGGGTTCGAGCACAATAAATAGGTTAACGATAGAAGCCGCTTTCAAGCCAAACATTGTTGCCAATGTTTTAAACTCCTCCATTTTAATACATACTTACACACACGGTGGAAATAGAAGTTATGCATATTTTTTTTAGCACCGCGTCTTACCTGTTCTGGTTGTAGGCTTTATACATTATTAATTTATTATAATGCCAACACATAAATCTAGTATTGCACACTTAGGTTGGGTTTATATTCATGTATAATGCATAACTAATAGTGAAAAACCTGCTTCGGAGGCCGCATGATTTAAGGCAGGGGTGGGACACCTTATGGCATTGTAAGGCCGCATGTCACTTCACGTAGAGTAAACTTTGCCAAAAATAATAAAGAAGTAAATACATAAATATAAGTTAGTGGATTTTTAGTTGCCCATAAAGGAGAGAATAGTTTTATTAGTCTACTTTATTCAGCCTTTTTATTCAACGAGGACAAATCTCAATTTCTTATAGATTTATTACGTAAACAAAGGTAAAATGTCGCCAAACGGCTGTATTAAATTGCACATTGAAAAAGAGGCTAGAAGAGCAAGGCATACACACTTAGCAGAAAACTGTAGGCCTCAAAGTTAACAAATAAAACATAATAAAACACATAATTACGTAATGTTCGTGGTACTGAAGAAGAGGACTGATGCACACCGAAAATTACATAATTACGTGTTTTGTTCTGTTTTATTTGTGAACTTTTGATGCCTACAGTTTTATGGTAAGTGTGTAGGCCTTGCTCTTCTATCATCCTTTCAATGTGCAATTTAATATATTTATTATAAGTTATATTCATAGAGGAACACTTAAAAAAAAGAATGCCTGCATTATAAAATATTTGACAAATCTTTATTCGAGTTTGCTCGTCATTAACTTTGGTTAATTTTTAAATTCAACCATAAATATTGTTTTGTGCAAGCATGCTTAAAATATACATATCAGCACGTAATAAAAACTATATTATTATTATTATTATTATTATTATTATTAGCACCACGTCTTACTACCCGTTCGGGTTATACGCACTTACGCTAACGTGTAATGGTAGTGATGAAAATGGAGGACCCACAGTTTAACGTGTAATCCGAACCACGGTGGAGGCCTGGCACTCCACACATTCACAAGTTGTGATTAATACACGTCTTATCAGAGGTGAAGGAAGGGTTTGGCAATCAGATAAATCTGTGCCGGGACCGAAGATTGAAGTCCGGACTCCCAACACAGAAGTCTCACATCGAAAGGCCACATGTGGCCTAAAGGGCGCAAGCTCCCCATCCCTGGTCTAAGGCATCACTCTCACAGTTGACTAGACTGTCAATGACAGTGGAAACAGGGTTCGGGTGTACTGAGGTTTTTCTCCCCTAAATGGTTTTCCATTCTCCCTCTACGCATATGCTGGTACACAAATTCAACCTTCCTCGTCCCTAACTCATTAGCGTAATTAGTATATATGCGTATAATCTGAACAGATAGTAAGATTCGGTGTTAAAAATAGCGAATAGTGTATAGCACATAGTGTGCAATAAGTTAAAATACATTATGTTCAATTATGACGTTCATTATATACCTAGTGAATAGTGGACAACGCCTGAATTTGATTGAACTTGTTTATGCATTATGCATGGGATTGAGTGTGGCAGTCCTTGTACCAGCCAATTGAACGCCAGTTCACACAACAGAAGGAAATTAGATTCTGTGTTTATGTTTAAAATATCTTATGGGAGCAATATTTGTTTTTAATTAACGAACCGTAATTGTTTTAGAGTCAATAACTAAATAAAGGTGAAATATTAATTTGGTTATTCTGTTTACTAAGAAGTATTTACACCATAGTATTCTAGGGCAATAATAAAATTATAACAAAGAGGTTAGGTCAACAACAAAAAAACACAATCGTTTCAAGTAAGACCTATAACCCCACGCTACGCCACCAGTGGCCGTGGTTTCAATGTTAAGGATGAACTCCCATGCTGTATATTTTGTTTCACATCCGCTACGTGTCGCCTCAGTAGAAATTGTTAATTCCATTTTCTCCCTTGTTCTGTGCCAGACCTTTCGTCGCTTGGATGAATGACTGGCGAGTATCTATTCTTTCCTAACAATAAGCCTCCCTCAATACCGGCTGGCTAGCAACAATAAAATACCGAATAGCTGAGAGGTTTCACTTTTACTTTCTTTTCTCAGGTATTGTTTGGGAAGCCCCGAGTTCTATTTCAAACGGAGAGACGTAGAGCTGTAGTGTTCATTCAACATTTACATTACATACTGTATATTTGTATAATATTTTTATTAAGTTTCAATAAAAGTATAGCAATTTGTATTTTTAGCTGTAGTGTATATTCATAACATTCTACATCAAATTAATACAATACTGAATTAAAATTGAGAGATAATCAAAGTAAACAGTTATAAATAAAAGGTCCAATAAATTAAAATACTTGTAAATCTGTAAAATGGTTTTAGTAATAATTTATGATCATCAAAATTAAAACATTTTTTTGGATAAAAGTTATTTTTACTATTAAATTATTTTTAAAAATATACTTATAATTGTTTAAGATTAAGAAGGCTGGTTTAGAGGAAGGTCACCAACATTCTCCTAGCGATGATAAGCTTGAACAGGTACACAACCTTATGACATTCAAAATATAAATTATACTAAATAACATTTTACAAAACCTACAAAATAACGAGGAAAAAAATTAATACATTTCCATGTGGGATCTCATAGAATTTATAAAGTTCAGCCCCTTACTGTTATGGGAATAATCTATACATAAAATAATATCTTCGACTGTTTTGGGACATTTTACCCCTAGAATTCTATCTACATCCAGAAAACCATCAGGAGATGCTTCCAATTAGCCCTTATTTAAATCTATAAACAAGTTACATGGTTCTACCTTGACACCTGTAACTTCTTCATATTGAGCCACAGCTATTGACTCATTGGCCTTGCCATCACATGTTGCCACTATATGTGTGGATTAGAAGTACAAAAGTTTTGTGAATATTTTTGCACAGGGTGTTGTTGGTTTCAATCTGCACATCATCCCAAAGTGTGGTGCTGTCGAACAGTTCTTTCTTTCCTCCCTCCAAAGTTCGTTTTCCGACTGCCCAATTGTCAACGTTGATAATTAATGAGTTTGATGTCCTCAAATTATTGAGGAAAATTGATTTTTCACTTTTCATTACATCATTATCTATGTCTTTTTTTTTCTTTTTTTTTCATAGTTCACCATATTCAGATTTACCCTGCGAGTGTATATGCATCTTTGAAAATATTTTTTTTCTCTTTAAGATTTCAATTCTGGATAGAACAAAGCAAACAACGTCGCTTCTATGCATATTGTTTAATCTTTCGATCACCAAGACGCTTTAATGTCTGGTGTGGGCTTCTTAAAGTTGCTTTTTTCCACGCTAAGTAGCACCAATGGAGTCCATTTTAAAAATCAAGGGCAGATCCAGAACCTTTGTGAGAGTATGACCCTAATTTCACTCTATTCAGTTGCTTACCACCAATGAATTTAGCTACCATAGACATGTTATCAGCTGTATCAAGTTATTCCAGGTCCCAGATACATAGTTTTCCTAGTCTCAGTGACGTACAAAGTTGTACCTCAACAACTACTCGCTAATTATTTAAAAAATATTTGTGAACTGACTTTTTGTAAATTTAAAATATAAAATAAAATAATGCGTCATGCGATTTTATGTCTGTTGAATATTTTTTGTCTGTTTGAAGTCATATAGTGTAATAATTGTATACTGTTCTTACTAGTTCAATAAATCCAGTAGGCTAATTTATCATATTTTCCTTCTTTGAAATTATTTAATCCAACATACTGTATAGTAATGTTTTTCTGTGCTTTAGTGCAGGGTTTCTCAAATTGTGAGGCGCGAGGGGATTTCAGGTGAGGCAGAGCATAGTTGTATCTGTGAACCAATTGTTCACTTCCTCCGACTTGATAAAGTTATGTAAACTCTAAAAAAACAATATTCAGTTGGACCAACAAAGCAATAGAATTTATTTATATCTTTGCATCTGCATATTTGTATGGAAGTAGTCTCTCAACAATGATGGTAATCGAAATTACAGAAATCGACTGTCATTTGAAAATAGCCTTTCTCTCTGGGTTTTGTAAAAACAAAGCCTGACCTGAACCATTTCTGTGATAGGATTGTTTGTGAATTATTATGTTAAATACACATAAAAATAATGCATTTTTAATTCCATATTTATTTCAGCCTGTGACATATATTTGGTGTATAGTAGTCCCTTTCCCAAATTTTGCAAAATCCAACTTTAAAATCACAATTTGTAAGACTTGTATTGGTATCTCACCCTTCTTGCCAAATTTCTATTTTCTAACTTTCTTAATAGTTTTTTTTATAATTTTATCTTAATCTTAATCTTAATCTTAATCTTGCCAAATTTCTATTTTCTAACTTTCTTAATAGTTTTTTTTATAATTTTAGATCCCCCAATTCTGGGAGATCCATTTTTAAATTTGAGTAGTTTTTTTAAGTATCCTCTGGCGTAAAACTATACTAAATTTGAGCATTTTAGCTATTTGGGAACTGGTAGAGTTAGTGATGAGTGAGTAGTTTTGAAAGTTTTGATCCCCCCGCCCCCGTCCTTATTTCACCAACTTTGAGGTTGACATTTCTTAATTTAACCCTTTTGTGGTATCTCTACCTGTATGCCAAATTTCTGTTTTCTACCTTCCCTTATGGATATTTTTTTAAATTTTAGACCCTCCAAAACCTCGCCAATTCCAGGAGACTCATTTTTAAATTTACTTAGTTTTTCTAAGTACACTCTGGTGTACAACTGTACCAAATTTCAGCCTTCCAGCTATTTTGAAGGTGGTAGAGTTAGTGATGAGTGAGTAAGTGAGGACTTTCGCTTTTATATAGAGATGACGTGTGATTTTTATGTTGTCTAGTTGTATCGTTTTTATGGCAACGTGAGATAGACCGTTTATTGGGTTGTCTTCGTTTATTGTTTCCATGGCAACGTACCAGCCGATCAGATCTCTAGAGCACATGTCCTGGAGAGATGGACGTTCAAGAACTAATATAAGTGATTATTTCATATTGCAATCAATAACGTAACCAAGGTTATACAATGTAGTCCAATTAAAGACTGTATTTTATTTATTTTTAACAAAATTGTGTACAGACCATCGATATAAACTAGGAAAATACCATACTAGTGCAATGGCGATGTGAAAAAAAAGTAATTAATAATAAAAATCATGATAGTCTACATCCACCAATTTTTTCTGACATAATAAAGAGTTTAGTAAGATTATTGTTTTCTGTGTAGATCAGATTTGATAAAGTACATTTCACTTTTCAAACAACATTAATTTTATTCTGGTCTAACGTTTCGAAAGATAGGTGACATTTGACATTTTTATGGGACCAAATCAAGATTATTTATTTAATGATACTAAGTGGTATTGTATAGAATAAAAGCTTTGTTTTGTTTATATTGTTATATTGCTTCACTGATTCAAGAGACAGTTGGTTGTATTTATCTACAGTAATTACTAGGTTAAATACACAAGGTTTTTGCTTGTTTCTGTGTAAATGAAAAAGGGTGGGAGTTGGGGTGTATTTTTTATATTTGGTAATGCTATGCACAATATGATTTATTAATAAACACACAAACAGCAACATGTTTTTACAGACATACACGTAGCGGACTTAGCTAACAGAAGGTTAATTGATTAATATGTTTTGTTTATGTGGGGAAACTACCAATGATAAATATAATTTTTAAAGAGGACATTTGCAGCTAATATATTAGTTTATTAAATGTAGAGATAATCTGTAGAATGTTTTTGATGTAAATATGATGGTAAAATTTAGTATGAATAATTTTATAATAATTTAACTGAAAGTGTGTTCTATTAATTTATATACTCTTGACCTTCTTAGAGTTTAATTTAGATTAAAATGTAATAGGCCTACTTACTTTGGGACAGTTACAGCTTCTTTCTAAGGTTTGGGATTTACTTTTGTATATTTACTACCACAAAACTTCCTTTTTGCTTGAGAATGAGGCGTTTTTTTTATATGGTCACCAATTGTTTTAAAATAACATTAATTTATAGTAATCTACTTAAAGTAGTTTTGAAAAACCTACAATTTTTTTAAATTATCACATTAATTTATAGTATTAGCTAAAACCACCAGGTGACGTAGTTAGCTAAGCGCTAGTTTCGTGTTGAGCTAGACTGCCAAGGCGGGGAGATCGAGGTTAGAATCTTGGTCGGGTGAACTGGGGGTGGTTTTCCCTAGATGGTTTTCCACTCCACCACGCAAATGTGGGCTCACTTCATCTATATTCAAACTTTCCAATCCCTAACTCACTAGCGTAATTATTACTTAAGCATATAACCCGAACGGGTAGTAAGACGCAGTTCTAAATTAATTAACTAAAACAACTTAATAACACGATAATTATATTTCAACCCTTAGCTGGTATGGTGGATTTGTGTCACATAACTGGTATGGTACGGGTCAAAACAACCCGACTCTTGGTTTTTTTTAATAGAGTCCTAAATAAGAACACTGTTGGTTTTATTTATTAAAACAACATTGTAGGTTTCATTTATTAAAACAACACTATGAAAAACTACACTTTGTATCTTGCATAAAAAATAACAAACATCATGGCGTTGCTATGGTAACACAGAACAATAGAACGTGTTTGGTAATGAAACAAACAGAATGTTTATTTACAATATACAACACTCAATGATGTTAATTTGATATATATTATAATATTTACTGATTATGAAAAAAAAATTAAGTTTGTTGCTCGAAATAGTTGTTCAAATTTGAGCTATTCTTCAAAGTGCCTAGTTAAGTCACTACAAAAACTTAACACTTGTCTTGCTTTGTAAAAGTTCCTCTATTGTAAATAGCAATGGTAAAACCTGTCTGGGACTCGCGCCACAACAAACCCTCATAGGACTGAGCGCGGAGATAGCAATCTATGAGCGGTGGAGGAAATGGCTTCAGCAGAAAAACCTCAAACCCTCATGAAAGCTTCTACTTTAAAATCAAACTTTAAAATCAAATAATTTAGGTTTTTAAAAAAACAAAACTTATTGTGTAGAGTAAAAAAATATTAAATTTTTAATCTAGTGTCAGGCAAGGGTATGAAGTAATTATAATAATATATCTTCAATGGTATTATTTTAGTAAGTTAGTTAAATATTAAAAATATATGCATTGACCACATATCGTTGGATTTTAATAGGGGTTTTTTAAGAAAAAAGTTTTGTTCCAGAAATAGTCAAAGCTTCACTTATTAAAATTACATAAAATCCAATTCTGTAAAAAAAATATGTGGGTTTTAATATGTGCGGTGTTATCAAGCGAGATTATTCACACAAAATTGCAAAACCGCCAACCATGACCAAGATAGCGAAATCTCCACCATCAGCCAACATCATTAGACGTGTCTACAAAGAGGCGGGACTGGCACCTCCACTGCTAGTCAACGATATCTGGGCACTCCTGGACGAAGACCCCTGGTTTCAGGATCTACAACCTACATTAGACGCAGTCATCGAAGAAACCTGGGACGACCTGCTACCGTCCATAACACAGCTTACAACGTGGACAGAAGAAACAAGACGCACACCACCATAAGCGCCACCACTCGAGTCGGATTCACAAGCCACATTAGTGAGGGAACTAGTCATTGACGTCATCACAGATGAGGAGGACGAAACAACCCCACTCACGGAAACTAGGGACTACGCGGACCCTACGGACATCATAGAAGACCCGGAAGGCAACGGACTGGCATTACCTTGTCCAATAATTCGAGAAGGTGTACCTCTCACTTGGTACCCAGACAGCCCAGCCCACGCCAACATCCACGACTGCCACTACCAATCAGTCGCTTTACCACCTCTAACACCCATCCACGTCAGAGACAGAACACTCTTCAAAGGACTACAAGGAGGCATTGTGCTACCAAGATTGTTGGATGCACCCCACCACTTCCAGATCGAGCCCCACCATGACGGCCATCATCAGGGACTGGTGCCAGACTGACCTACTCCATTAAGAGGACACCCCAAGAGGAATAGGGGAATCAGAGTCATCCACAACTTTTCCGCGTGGTCAGAGTACATAACGACACCAAAATTCAGCCTCACAACAGCTGGAGCAGCCTTGAAAGACATCCCCAAGTCCCATTTGATGATCAAGATTGACTTACGTAGCGGTTTCTACCAACTGCTTCTCGCTCCTGACGCCTTCAAGTTTGCGGGCGTCTACTACCTGGGAAGGAAGTACGTGTTCACACGCCTCCCCATGGAGCACGCCTTGCGCCGTACAAGTTGCAGACCACCATGGAAGAAGTCGTCAACGCAATCCAAGACTGGCTCCCAGGGGTTCAAGGAATAATATATCTAGATGACTTCCTGTACCAGGCGGAGAATCCCGACATCTTGACAGCAGTTCCTGAGATGATGACCGAAATGGGGCTCACGCTAAACTAATCCCGACACAACACCTAGATTACCTAAGATTCCAGGTCAACACTGCCAGCCAAACCCTCACTATCACCACTGCCGCCGCCACCAAGGCACAGAGGATCTGCCACCAGGTCCCACAGCTCTCCACAAAGGATCGGGAACGCGTCGCAGGATTCATATCCTGGCTATCGTTCAATCTACGCTGGCCGGCATATGCAACGACACAGATCTTCAGGGGCTCCGGAGCATGGGCGCTTCTGTTCCTCAAAACGAACCGTGGACCCACTGCACCTGGCGACCGTGGCAGCAACAATAGATCACAGCCTTCTCGGACGCAACGCCACACACTTTAGCAGGTTACACCGTCAAACCCACCAGTGGCTTGGTCTGAATACATTACACAACGAATGGAAATCAATAGAGCTGAGATCACCGCAGCCCTCTTGACCCTGGCTTGGACCCACATCAAACACCCGAAACACGGAGATAAGGCTCGGCACCGACAACACCACGGTACTACACTCGTCACTCACCGGTAAGGGTTGGTGTTTCACTCACCCAGAACTGTCAGCACTGCATGCCAAAATCATGCACTTCCTGAGAGAAACCGACGTGACAATCTTCTCGATCCCTTCAGAAATGAACCCAGCTGACATCACGTTGCGACAAGAGATCCGAACCTACATACAACAAACAACCACCGGAACATTCACCATCGACAACATATTAGAGTTATTTTAAAAATGTGTTATATCTGTCTTGTAATTGTATGTAAACCTTTTAATAAAGAAAAGAGCTTAGGATCGGGTCTCCCTCTCGCTCATCGGTGAGTCCTGTTGGACCTTCCGTACTTATGTCCCATCGCCTCAGAAGGTATATAAGCGTGGGAGGCCTCCACCTCAGGAATCAGTCGGAGAGTGGGAGAGAACCCAACAACCCAACAACACCAGTGTCTCACTAGGAAAAAGGAGGTCATCTTCCTTTTTATGTCAGGTGAAAGGGCTGCACGAGGAAGCTCTGAAGTTATTTTATCCAATATTAATATGGTATGCTCTTGGGAGAGTATATTTCCATTCAGAGACGAAATATTAAGATAAGTTATGCCTTTAGTATTTACCAGAGCTTGTGAAATACCGTTGATTGACCTTGAGGCGCGAGTGCGTTTGACCTGTAGCAATTAAGCACATTGTTCCGCGATGAAAGTACTTTGAGCAGAAGAATCCAATATTCCATGAACAACAAGGCAGACACCATCAGCTGTTTGAAATATTAACAAGAGTTGTTGCTAACAGCACGGTGTTATGTACGTGTGACAAACCAACAAACGGAGTACTTGTAGTTGATACGTTTGCTGAGGTTTGGTGACGTGCAGGACTCTGGGTGTTGTGCGGTAGCGTGACCTTGAGTGATCTTAGACGGGTCTGAGTCCAAATGTAGTGAAGTGTATTTTATTACATTCGTTACATGAACGTGATGATTCACAATTGTTCAGTGTGTGAGAGTGACCAAGACAATTATAGCAGATTCCATTAGCTTTTACAAAACTAAATCTTTCTTGAGGAGTTTTGATTTGGAAATCTGGACAGCGATAAATTGAATGAGTGTCAGCTTTACAAAAAACACAATTAGTGTGAGAGGTGGATAATAGCGTGACCTTGTGATTTTGATAGGACGTGGGTTTGATGCCACCTGGCATCCTTGGCGATGAGTAAGAGACTTGTGGTGTATGAGAAGTGTGCGGGTGTTTCTGGGTAGTATTCACTTTGTTGGCTGACTCAAGATGTGACGCTTCAAGATGTCAAAACTTAATTAGTTCATCTACCGTTGGTAAACTTACATTTGTACCGGGGCTGGTCTCGAACCTATGTCGAGTGTCGCCGTCGAGTTTCCGCAACAACAGTGAAAACAATAGGGTACCTTCGAGAGCTGTGCCTTGTTCAAGAGCGTCGAGAGCTTGACTGTTTTCATCGTAGCTGCTGAGCATGTTACGTTCGCTCTTGAGTGACCCACTAGTGACATGAGTCAAATCAAAGATTGTATTTATGTGAAGAGAAGTTAATTTTCTTATGTTGTGATAGAGACTACACAATAAATCGTAGGCTATATGATAGTAGGGTGCGGAAAGGGGGAGACTCTTAATTAAATTACGCGCTTCTGAGCTTAGAGTTGTCATCAGATGACATTTTTTCAACAGGTGTTAAGCTTGAATTTTAGTGAATAGTTGTGTTGAACAAATTGTGATAACTCATCCACTGTGATGAATCACCGGAGAAGGTCGGTAGTTCAATTTTCAGTAAGGGTATAGACGGAGTTGGAACCAAAGACCCGCTATGCGCGGAGTGACTTGAATCGTCCAGTTGAGGTTCAGGAGTGGGAAGTCACATTGTTATACTACAACTTAAAAACGTATGTAATTCAAATATTTCGTCTTGATTATGAATTACAATATCACCATTGTAATCTTCAATTTCTTCGGAAACAATTATAGATAACAACACTTCAAACTCATTACGTTTAGATTCAACTTCCTTTTCGAACAAAGATAGTTTTCAAATGTGATACTCGGACAATAATTCCCCTTTGTTCACAATGGAATCTGCTTGCATTACAAACTCCCTAATCTTAACAAGGCGTTTCTTTATTAGGTCGCATTGCCGAGTGAGAGCTATGAACCTCATGTTGACCAATATTAGTAAAATAAACAAAAATAAACTTGAACTAATTAAATGAGAAACAATCAAACAAAATCAGAGTCCACACAACAAGTTCGTGACAGAGTAATACAACAAAAAACTATGCGATTATGAGCCTTATCAACATGGCAAGTGAAACTGAACCTAAAGTCAGGGGACACAGGGGCGAGTTTACGCATATGGTTTTCTAATTAAATACAAACTAAAGTGGTTAGGCTTGCGCTTATAAAGAAAATTTAACACGATTAAAAACACTTTGTAGTTATTTATAACTTTATGAGCAGAGTTGTTTGTCCTCTTAATAGATTGTACTGTACCATAGCGATAGTGCATTTATTTCGAAGAAATAAATCCTTCCCGGAGAAACAAAATACATGTGCGGTGTTAACAGGCGAGATTATTCACACAATCTTTAAATTATCAAACACAGAGAAACACGATTAATTAACTATAATCCTACCTTTGCGAATGGTGACAGAGTACCTGGAGTGATGAGATAATAGCTACACGAGAGTTTCATGGCTGTTTACCTTGAGAGCTAAAAGACGCTTGAACAGTTTTTCCCGTTATACTAAGAAAAAGCGTGGGATTAGCGAGCCCAGAACCATTAGGGGGGGAAGGGTCAATGTTGTGCTGNAAAAGCGCGGGATTAGCGAGCCTAGAGCCATCAGGGGAGAAGAGTCAATACGGTGCTGACACCTAGTGCTAGTGAATATAATTGACTACACGAAGAATAAAGCACAGCTGGCTCAATAGATATATTCATACTAAACAAATCACTAAATACGAGTAGAATTGTAAAAAATATTTGAAAAACTTGTATTTCAAAAATTTATAACTTTTAAACTGTTTTATTTGAGACAATCTGTTTGTTTTATTGAAAAAACCCACTTGTTATTTAATTGTGAAAAAACCATTCGAAACAATCAAATGGTAATTTATATTATATTTTAGACTTTTATTAGTACAAGTTTTTCAAGAAAAATCTGGGTGTTCCCCCTTAAGATCAAGGAGCTAATGATGTCACACGCCCATTTCAGAATAGTGCCTTAAAACTTTGAGTGAAGAAAGCGCATGGGAAGAATCCTAAATAGATAAATGGTAGAGAAACTTCATACTAAGCTGAAGGTCCCGGATTCAATTACAATGTTCAAGTGTTCATTTTTCAACTTAATTTAAATTAATCCTTCATTTTAATTATAATCTTAAAAGGAGGGTCGTAGGACGTTACCAGATGAGATGAGGATTGACAGAACTGCACTAGTAAACGGTTTCCTATGATTTATAATATTTAAAACTGATTTTTAAAAAGGGAGAAACTATATTTAAATACAGTAGAGCGTCGATAATTCAGGCATCGAAAATCCGAATCGTGGATAAACCGGATCACCAAGAAAAAATAGTATTTATAAAAATAACTACAGTGGTATCAATATCAGATTTATGGCCGCCAAAAAGCACTTGAAAACTCTTTTCATTGTTAGATTTTTGTCTTATTATATTCCTTAAGAATTTGTGATATTTAACAATAGCAACAAAATGTGTAATCGTTGTTTAGAGAAAGTGAAAATGTTTCTACCCACTGAGTTTTCATAAGTAACCATCCAATGCATTTTTTTTATATAGGTACTGTATTTTAGAAAATTTGGACAAATCGATTATCCGGACTGGGTCGATCCCCAATTATTCCGAATTATCGACTCTCTTCTGAACATAAGTTTTGAAAGTATGTATGAGATATGTCAAATAATTATGAATAATATAATCAAATTTCAGTTGAATTATTTTTGTACCAAACGTGGTAAACACATAAACCATATTTTCCTTAGTTATCTATATAAATGTTGCTAAGGAGTCGGGAACTACTTTTTGCTGCACCTCGTCTTACCACCCTTTCGTACTATCCACATTTACCTACACAAATGAGATAAGGCTGTAGAAGGCAGGGTTCTAGAGGAAGTGTACCAGCATACGTTTGGAGGGTAGGAAATACCCCCTCGATACACATGACCGTGATACAAGACTCAACCTCCCACGTCACCTGAAAACAGGACCAGACGAGCTTTGCATGAATGATTTAATGATGGATTAAATAGCCAAGCCATTATATTTGTTAGTTACGGTTATAGCCACATCTAAATATCATATTCTCATAATTTTAAAATGACATGTGGACACGGGATTCTAACCCGGCGTCTTTGGCTTTGTTTGCCAAATTTTAACCACTAAGCTATCTAGGACAATGTCGACTGTACGAATGCGCATATGATTATGGATTAAATAGCCCAATGACCTTGAGAACCAGATGACTCCTAGATATAGTCTGATTTTGGTTGGAAGAACAGTAGGGAAAAAGCAAACATATTTCTTTGTGGCCAACATTGATAACATTTTAGTATAATTATTATTTGTGTTATTTATTGATAATATCTATCAAAAGTGGGAACTTCAGATAATATGACTTGATGCATGAATATATTAAAATTGTTTTAGTAACTAACTTCTACTGTCCTTCCTACGAAAATCATACTATAGCTCACTGGTTAGAGCATTGGCCTACTAGGTCAAATGTCCTGGGTTCAATTCCCGTGTTCAAGTATCATTTTTCCATTTAGACAATATAAATGATTTAGGTAACTCCAACTTTTGTGATTAGTTCTGTTACCATAAAATTTCTTGGGTTTGTTAAAGCACCGCGTCTTACTACCCGTTCGAGTTATACGCTTAAGTACTAATTACGCTAATGGATTAGGAATGGGGAGGGTTGAATTTAGAGGAAGTGAACCCGCATTTGCGTGAAAGGTGAGTGGAAAACCATTTTAGGGGAAAACCACCCCCAGTTCACCTGACCGAGATTCGAACCTCGATCTCCCCGTCCTCGGCGGTAGAGCTCAACACGACTAACGCGTTAGCCAACTACGCCACCGAGGCGGGTAACATCCGTGTTATTCATTCTTTGTTAAAAGATTATTTTTAATTTCTAAATTAAAACGAGAATAGTTTCATTCTGTTATCCTTCACCCCCTACCCCAATTCACGTTACGCTAACTTTTTTATACTTTACTGACCGTTGAACTAATGATCGTATTGAATGAATATTAATTAATTGACTTTTTATTGCGTTGGTTTTTTTATTGATATTGAATGTATTATCAAATATTGCATTGTTGATTTCACAAATTAATAATTATATATTTACTAGATTACACACAAGATTAAATTATAAATTGAACCGAGTTTTACTACACTTAAAACAAATTTGATGTTATATTTTAAGGGTACAGGGGAAATATGAAGAAAGTCCCATTTTAACTTAAATTGAGCTAGCTCTGAAATCTGTTAGACAATCATGAGATCTGTCTAATGTAATTTATATTATGGTTAAAAGAGGTATCTGCTATATTTAAATTATTGTTTTTAAAAAAGTATTTTTTGGTGTCCTTTTAGAGTTTGAGATTATAAAAGTTGTTGTCTTGGAAAATGTTTGTAATGTGACTTTCCTCCTTTTCCCCGTGTACCCTTCATTTTTGAACAAACGTCCCCTACATCCTTGTCCCAGAAGTTCATAACTTAGTTGAGCCCATAGAAAAGAGGTAAGTATAGAAACGCCACGCTACCGTTGACAAGTAGAACCACATTGCTAGCGCTCCTGGTGCTATTGCCACAAACTAAAAGATTAGAAGCGGAACGTTACATTTGGAACACAACGCATTTTCTATCGCGGAGTCTTAATGAATCAATTCTTATACCTAATTCAATCAAATGTTATTAAATCCATTATTTTATAAATAAACCACGTTATAAAATGTAAAATCTATAAAATCTAGCTAAACCCCTTCTTTAAAATATAAGGAGGATTTGTTTAAATGAGGGAAGGGGGTTAAAAATTACAAAACTAATATAAACAACCTCTATGTGTGGTATAAAACAGAAATATGGCAAGCAGGTCTAAGGCACAATACAACTAACTATGCTGTAAATATAAGAAATGTTAAAATAGAACTCCAGCAGTTCAAAGAATGGGCATTTCGGATAGTTTTATATAAAATTAACTACACGGAAAGCAACCAAATCTTAAATTATGTTTGAATATTAATCATTTATTGTTTTAAATTGTGTTACAAAACATTAAAAGTAGGTTGACTAAAAACACAATTTCAAAATAGAGATAGAAACTAAAAATGTGTCAAAAGCTGAAATTTATTTTTAAGGTTAACTTCTCTATACACAATATTTTGAACTCGTGCTTATTGTTGCTAGTAAAAAAAGAAAGAAGAGTGACAGAGTATTAATAATTGGTTGTTAAAGATTTAAAACAAACCAAAGTTACATAGTACTGTAACAGTTTACAGTTTAGAAAAAGTAATAGTTCATTTTCAACTTTTCTGGCCTAATTGGATCGGCTATTTTGAATCCGCCATATTCAATTTTTGTTTCTTGGACTTTTATAGAAAACATACTAAGAAGCTTCCAATTAGAAATTTCAAATATTTAAGAATTAATGGGGTTTTTGGAGTAATCCCACTACATTCCTGGCATTTTTAGCTGTCCATGTTTCCTAAAACTGTACAGTGATTTAGGCGTGATTGAATAACACACAGACAGACAATATTCAATTTGTATATTGTATCAGTAGGAGTTAAGCTTTCTAGGTATCTTGGTTTCGGAGATACTGTATAGCGCCTACATACATATCCTTAAACACACAGAAGACACACATACAAAACAAACACACAAAATATGTTCTAATTGTAATACAATGTTATAAATTTATTAATTGATACATCGGGCTTAGAAATATGTAGTAAAGCTTTGAAGTAATGATACAATTATAAATAAAATATTTACAGTAAAAATATTAGATCATTTAATCACAGGAAATTTGACTATAATTGGACTAATTGGACTAATTGGATTAATTGGACATTTTATTTTCTTGACAATAATATATAGTAGAGCATATTACATTTTGAAATTAACTAATAAAAACAATAATACAATAGCTTGTAATGTTTTTTATCTGAAGTAATGTATGTTTGAAAACTTTAATACGGCTTTAATTACGTAGTCATAGTTAATGGTTGTGTATGTCTGCGCTTTGCCTTTTATATATTATTTTTATGTGGCACCTAAGTTTTTAAAATTGAATTCAATGATAGTTTCAAAGAATGTGTGCTAGGTGAAATTTAGGCGCAATAATAATTTAATATTGTTTTCAAAATGTTAATACAGGCTGGTTATGATTCTCATCAAATGTATCAGAAACAAGAGCTTCCCAAAAATATAGATTGATTTTAATATAACATAAATTAAAGTTCTTTTCAAAAAACATGTGTGTTGTTTATGTTTTTATGTAGTTGTGAGAGATTACACTACATTTAATACTCAATACCCATGAAATAAGAGCGGTTTTTTTTCCCGTACTGTTTACTAATACTAATAATAATAATAATAATAATAGTTATAATAAATAAAACAAAACCATGATCTACAAATTTTTAGTAACTAAACTCTGTTTATTTATTTGAATAGTCTATTGATCATTATTTCAATGATTTTATTTGCATAGTTTGTTATATTTATTATTTTATTCAGTGGTTAACTCGTCTTAATTCCTATTAGTGAAAATTACGTCTTACGACTTTTCATTGTAAAATGACTATATTGAATTTAAGACGAACGTAATTACGAGTAAGATTGCGATTGTATAATTACGAGTCCGAGAAGTGGGTATGTTGTTTGTAGACGAGCCATAAGGAGACTCTGAAATAAAATTAGTATAATAATATTTAGAACCACGTCTTACTACCCGTTCGGGTTATACGCTTAAGTACTAATTACTCTAATGGATTAAGAATTGGGAGGGTTGAATTTAGAGGAAGTGAACCCGCATTTGCGTGGAGGGAGAGTGGAAAACCATTTAGGAAAAACCACCCCAGTTCACCCGACAGAGATTCGAACCTCGATCTCCCCGTCCTCAGCGGTCGAGCTCAACACGACTAGCGCGTTAGCCAACTACGCCACCGAGGCGGGTCTGAAATAAAATTAAACGTAAATATTTCATTTATGAATCAAATTTGAACAAACAATTTTTTTATAACAATCTGGAACAAATTTTATACCATCAAACATATTTTAAAAATAAGAATTTAATATAGTTGGGGAACAAACTTGCCGGTGTTGGGAAACTGATATTCAATTTATATTTTTAACGGTGCTTATTTTGGTCGGGTGCAAGGTAGGGGTGGATCCAGGAAGCAATTTTTGGAGGGAAGGGGAAGAACTTTTACCCAGAGGAGGGAGTACAAAACATCTACCCAATTTTTTCAAATTTAACACTCAAAAGAAGTGACGTTTTAAGGTCATCCTCGACTCTGGATCCGCTCAGATGTGTTTAATTCTAAATTCCAATTTTTTTTCGTCCATTGCTTGACCATTCAGAAGTAGGGTGGAAAGGATGGTTTCATAGACATTAGAAAAAGCTAAGAGCCTGAACATTGAAGGATATGTATTAGCCTAATACTTTAAAGAGTTAAATTTTTCATCGCCATTGACGTACTATGTTTAATGTACACCTTGTAATAGTATCTGTTATTGATATTTGCAATGTCAAGTTTAGTCAGGAACTGAATAATAAAAGTGGGGTAAATGATTAACTCCTAATTTATGTTGCGGTGGTTCATGAAAACTAGATCTACCAAGCTGTGGTGACACGACTGGATCAAACTTCATAGTCATAACGTTGCTATTTGCCTCAATGACTTCTCAAAAACAAAAATATTTATGAATAAAATATGTTATCTTTAAAACAAGAATGATATTGTTTATAAAATTTAGGATATTCCACATAGATATATATTTACTAAAAAAATATTTACTTTCCAGTTAGCTTCTTTTTCCATCTAGCGACCATATTCAGCAAATTTATTCCTCTTGCGAATACGACTCGGCGGAAGGTTTTTTTTAGCCATATTAAAAAAAATCTTTAAAGGATTTCCGGTAAGGTTCGAAAGTGTACGACCAACTTATTGCTCTGAAGCTAAAATATGGAATCACTAAATTGTGGAATGAGCTGACCAGACGAGCTTCAGAACTGCAACACGAGATAGGATAAACTGATACTCTTGTATGAGTGACTTGTGTCCACAGCTGGGAGTACTGTCATCAGCCATCATGACAGGTTCAAGCTGTGAAAGAAAATAATAAGGGGGAAGAGGGGAGGGGTATTTGTCTACTCTGAATGTTAGAACCGAGTTATTATATTCTCCGCTAGTTTCAGGTATTGTCAAGTCCGTCAAACATGGAAGTTCCACGCAAAAATGTATTAAGTGAAGTGATGTGTTAAAGCGATTTACAACACGAGATAGACTCATCAAAAGTTTTAAAAGCCGACCTCTTAAAGGCAATAATCAAACATCTGCTAGTTCACAACTAGCCTAATCCACCAGAAAATTGATATAAATTTGAAAGCTTATACACAGTAAGATAAAAATTAAATAAATAATTACAAACTGCTTTATAAAAATGTTATTTTTAGATGTGGAAGTAATATTTAGTTATTTAAAAAGTATTTAGGGAATTGTATTGAGATATTTACATTTTAATCCAAAGTAAGTTATTAAGTCAAATATAAAAAATCAAATACATATAAATTATGGTTTTAGAAAAATAAATTAATCAAATTTTAAACAGCTTTTAAAGCAAATAAATTAAAAATTAAAAATATATATGTATATTCATTTTTAAAATCAAAACACAATTAGAATTAGTCTTGCTGAGAAAAAAAAAATTCTCAAAAAGAATCCGATGCAAGATCTCCCTTAAACGCAGGTAATAACAGTTATACGTGGCCCAAATGTTATACCGCCATTGCCAGCTTTGTGACCCCCAAAAAGAGAACATTGTACCCTGCCTTGGAGCTAACCTAGTTATCCACTAACTTACAGAATTTTAAAAAATGTATCTCTCAAATAGTTTATTATTTTATTAACTTATATTCAAACTGATCCCCGGCTTCTTCTGGTTATATAATATTAACGCACTAGTTAGAGATGTGAGACCGACAATTTTCCGTTTAAGAAAAATGTTCCTATTTTTTTTATTTTTTTTTAAACTTTCCAAAACAGAAAATTTTCAATTACTATTTCTGTAAAATAATTCCAACTGATTAAATTGATGATGATGATAATAATAATAACAATAATTGTAATTAGTGATATTAGCAGTAGTAGTAGTAAAGAAACACCTGCTTCAGTGGCCGCACGGTCTAACGCGCTACTCTATCAATAGACAGGGAAATCGGAGTTTGATCCTAGTCGAATGCACTGAGGGTGGTTTTCCTATATGTTTCTCCACTCTCACTCCAAGCCAATGTGGGTGCAATTCCTCTAA